>JAYMFT010111311.1:0-27676 GCA_038088735.1 Panulirus argus | reverse complement strand
TATATATATATATATATATATATATATATATATATATATATGTGTGTGTGTGTGTGTGTGTGTGTGTGTGTGTTACGGGGAGAGAGTGTTACACAGTGTATCCTTGTATACATATATGCACTATGCCTTTACTCTTATGTACGTCTGTACCCTCTCACGCACACACAATGACCTAAGCCAGGTATCCATTTATCGACATGCCTAGAGGGAAAGATGTACACATGGGTTGGGCGTACGCCGACAGCCACACCTAGGATTCGAACCCATGCGGGTCCGATCCCGTGATGGCCCTGGTGACTCATGGTCTGCAACGCTAACCACTACACCACGGAGGCCCGTGTGTGTGTGTGTGTGTACGCGTTAGGTCAAAAGCCCTTTATACCCAGGGATCGTACATCGTACTAGGAGGAGAAATATATCCCGGAAGCTATTCAAGTTAAATGCAGTGTGAAACCAGCACTGTAAAGATGGTGAAGTTTTAGGTTTAAGCCTTTGCATGGGGCAGCACTGTATAACTCCAAATTCATTCGTCATACGAAGTTCAGATTTTATAAACCCACCGTACTCTGGAACAGTAACAGAGTACACGGTAACATCAGAGTGATGCCCCCGTACTCTGGAACAGCAACAGAGTACACGGTAACATCAGAGTGGTGCCCCCGTACTCTAGAACAGCAACAGAGTACACGGTAACATCAGAGTGGTGCCCCCGTACTCTGGAACAGCAACAGAGTACACAGTAATATCAGAGTGGTGCCCCCGTACTCTGGAACAGCAACAGAGTATACGGTAATATCAGAGGTTGTGCCCCCGTACTCTGGAACAGCAACAGAGTACACGGTAACATCAGAGTGGTGCCCCCGTACTCTGGAACAGCAACAGAGTATACGGTAATATCAGAGTGGTGCCTCCGTACTCTGGAACAGCAACAGAGTACACGGTAACATCATGGTGCACCCGTACTCTGGAACAGCAACAGAGTACACGGTAACATCAGAGTGGTGTCCCCGTACTCTGTAACAGCAACAGAGTACACGGTAACATCAGAGTGGTATCCCCGTACTCTGTAACAGCAACAGAGTACAGGGTAACAACAGGGTGGTGCCCCCGTACTCTGGAACACCAAAAGTACATTATATAGCAGGGATGGTGCCATCTTTCTTTGGAGCAGGTATCTAGCCTGTGTCCTCATATAATTCCTCCTGCTCATATTTCTTCTTCCCGTCGTGTGACTATCTTTTATCCAGTCTGTACTCCTCTGCTGTCACCCCTACCTCTCTTCCTCCTCTGTCACAACAAATTCGTCCTATCTACCTTCCGCTGCATTAACTCCTTTACTATTTTACATATCGTCTATTATCCCGTAACTTTTATTCCTCCTATTTATCCTCTTTCTTTGTCCCATTTGCTTTCTGTATCCTCCGCCTCCGTCTTCCCTCTCATCCCTCCCTACTTAACATATCCTTCACCTCCGTCACAATTATGAACGTTCTCTCTACCATCTCTCCTCGTCCTCTGTCCCATCCTTCCCCGTCCTCCGTCCCCTCTTAACCTGCTCTCTGTCCTATTTCTGTTCGTCCTCGGTGCCATCTTAGCACACCATTCGTCGCACCTTACCCTACGTTGTGTCTTGCATTATTTCCTCCTCCTGTGTCCCACCTCGCCTCGTCTCCGCCATATCTCTGCCCTCCTCCCCTTTACCCCCGCCCCCAGCGGTGACCTGGGTCCCCACAAAACATCGTCGGATAAGGCGGGAGGAGCGGGCTGGGCGGCGGGTCGTGGCGGACGTCGCCTCTCACGAAACCCACTCAACTGATCAGGGCGGTGGATGGCTTGCCTTGCTGTGTACACTATCATGCTGATCTTATTCTTCAACAGGAAATGTGGAAGAGATGTTTAACCGTGGGATACCTAAGATCCTTTATATGAAGTTACTTAAGTAAAAAGCTAAGCGCTTTTCAGCAAATTGAATAGATATTTATTTTTACATTTTCGCCATTTCCCGCGTTAGTGACGTAGCGTCGAGAAAAGACGACGAAATGGCTTCATTTGTTTGCATCCACTCTCTATCTGTTATGAATAATGCTCCGAAACCAGAACCCCTTACCCACAATCAGGTCACGAAGACCTTTCTGATGTTTCCCAGTACCGCTTCATATTCCCTGGCTCATTCCATTGACAGCTTGTCGTTCCCTATGTACCACATCGTTCCAAATTGCCCTATCCCTTGTACGCCTCGCACCCTTCTGTTCAGGGTAGGAGCCTTCAAAGCATCTGTTTCTTCATCCCTCCAACCCCTCCTTGGTTTCCCCCCTTTCCCTCTACTTCTGACATGAATGCCCTCTAAATTATCCCTTTCTCACACACCCTCAGGCCATCCCCTTTAGCTTTTCGTACATACTCCTCTTGCTGCCACACCTCTCTCTTATCCTTTCATTTCTTATTCGGTAAACCCTCCCGATGCCACATATTGTCCTCAATTATTTCATTTCCAACGCATTAACCTTATTCTTTACATTTTTGTCTAAGACCCACACCTCGCATCCATACAGCACCCGATGGGACTACGATTCCAATAAACATACCCATCTTTGCTCTTAAACACAATCACCGTTCCTTCCGTACATTCTCCAGAGCGCCCAAAACCTTTACCCACTCACCCACCTTAAGGCTAACTTCAGCTCCCGTCGTTCCATTTGCTGCCTTTCCACTTTCAGGCATCTAAAACACTTCACCTCCTCCAAGTTCTCTCCATTCAGACTCACACTTTCTATCTCTTTTCAGTGCTAAACCTAATAATCTTCCTTTCATTCATACTTACTCTCAACTTTCTCTTTTCACACACTCTCTCAGTTACTCACTCGAGTCTGCCACCAGCGCCATCTTATCAGTAAACAACAACAGACTCATCTCCCAGCCCCCTCACACCCAACAGACTGCAGACCTGCTCTTCCCTCCAAGACCCTTGTATTCGACTCCCTTACCGCTCCAGCCATAAACAGATTAAACAGCCATAGAGACATCACACACCCCTGCGTAGGTCCACCTTCACTTGGAACCGCTCATCCACCTCTCTACCAATTCACGCACATAAGAACTCATTACTGCTTCTAATAGCTGTCTTCCCACAACATATATTCTCTTTCTCCAGATTGATAAATGCCACATGCATATCCATCTGTTTCTCTGTTTCTTGCACACATTCTTTAAAGCAAACACATGATCCACACACCCTCTACCACTCATGAAACCACATTGTTCTTCAGTCCGATGTTCTGTCCATGCCATACCCTCTCGACCACCACTCATCCACACAACTTACCAGGTACACTAAACGAACTTATAGCTCTGTGATTTGAACACTCATTTTTGTCCTAATCGCTTTTATACAGTGGCACTATACAGGCGCTACGTCATTCCTCAAGCACCTCATTATGATTCATACGCACACTAAAAATCAAATAACCGATCAACAAAACAGCTACTCCCTTTATTAAGATATTCAGCGTCAATACCATCCATTCCAGGCGCTTTACTTTATCTTACACAAGACTTTCACTAAACTACTTTTCATGACTAACTCACTTCACAGTACTTCCATGTCCAAAACATTGTACATCTGCCACCTTATCATCGAACATATTTAACAACGTTCCATTTTCTCTTACCCTCATTTATGCCTGTCACCATTTATCCACTCACTCCCTTCATCAGTGTTCCTATTTGTTCTCTTGATTTTGTCAAACCATTGGCTCCTTTCAAAACATTTCCTTGTGCTCCCTGAAGTTTGCAGATACTCGCACATTCCTCTTGACTTCCTTTCTCTTGTACATCCCCCAGTCACTTCAACCCCTTCCCTGCAAATAACGCCCATACGCCACTCGTTTCTCTTTCACTAGCAACTTAACTTCATCATCCCATGACTCACTACCCTATTTCACCTGTCAATTTCCCACCTTCTGCATGCATGAAACACTTCTCTCGCATATGTAAGCAGTACTTCCCTAAAAATTTTCATTCCTCACCCACACTCCTTCCTTCTTATTCTCACCTTTTGCCATTCTACATTCATTCTCCCCTGGTATCACTTCACACAAGCCTCTTATCCAAGCTCACTCACTTTCACAAAAATTTTCCCATCCATATCGCTTCCTCTTTGCCTAGGGCCTCTACAAACCTTCGCCCTCGCCTCTAACAAGTAATTATCAGACTTTCCACCACCTGTCTTGCCTCAGGACGCCAAGGGGTAAACCCTTATCATTTTTCTTTCTATGTTGAAAGCTCCAAACACGGACAAAAGTCCACATCAAGGCCAGGCCTTGATTGAAATATAGAAGGAATTATGAAACGGAAAAAGAAAAAGACTAGGGAAAGTATTTACGAATTTTTGAGAAAGTGAAAAACCTGTCTTTTGAAATGTGCCACGTCAGAGTTATTGGGAAAGACATGAGAGGGTAGAGAGTTCCGGGCTTTGACATGTAGGGAAAGAAGCAGTTATCAAATCGGCCCATCCTTGCGTTACCACCGGCCACACACAACAATCATGTGACGCAGCAGCGGTGGTGTGGGCACAAAAGGAGCCAGCTCTGGGGGTCAAAAGCCAAAGTAATACCTTTAGAAGCAGGATAGTGAACAGTATTGAAACTGAAAAGAAAAAAAAAAGAAGTTTCGACATCTGAACAGGACACACAGTTTCTTAGAGGCAGACTTAGCTATTCCTGTAATGTGGGGTTTCCAAGAAAGAGTGGATGTTACAGTAATACCAAGTATGTTCGTGGAGTCAAGAGGTGGAATTACAGAACCATCAAAGGAGAAACGAGAGTTGTGAGGAGTTTTCAATAGAGAGATGGGTAGAAACTGGGTCTTGGAGGCATTAAACTTAGCAAGATTTTGTGTACTGCACTGAGATATCCTGTCTAAGTCTGAGTTTATTGAGGAAGCTGTGTCAGAGCAAGATGCTGACTGAACAAGAGAAGAGGGAGCAGAATTGAAGGATGTGGGTGAATGCAGTGTTGTGTCGTCAGTGTATGAGTGCATTGGATTATTTGTGAAGGAGAGGAAATTGTTGAAAAAAAAGGAGAAAAAGTACCTCAATCCTGCAGAACCTAATAACCTTGCTTTTGTTCAGTTGTCTCAACTTTCTCCTTTCACATACTCTTCCAGACTCAGTCACCAGCTTCTGCAATTTCTCACTGTAATTTGCCAACAGTGCCCTATCATCAGCAAACAACAACTAACTCACTTCCCAGGCAGACCAACCTTCACTGGGAACCATTCCTCTCTTCCTACTCATACACAAGGCTTACACCCATGATAAAAACTTCCCACAGCTTCTAGCTGCTTTTCTCTCACACCAAATATTCTTAAGACCTTCCTCAAAGTATCTCTAATACCCCTATCATGTGCTTTCTTCAGATCCATAACACCACATACAATTCCATCTGTTTTTCTAAGTATTTCTCACACACATTCTTTAAAGGAAAAACTTGATCCACACATCCTCAACCACTTCTGTAACTGCACTGTTCCTCCCCAGTCTGATACTTTGTACATGCCTTCACCCTCTCAGTCAGTACCTTCCCATGCAACTTACCAGGTATACTAAACAGACTTATACCTTTGTAGTTTGAATGTTCACCTTTATCCCCCATGCCTCTGTACAGTGGCACCATACATGCATTCTGCCAATTTTCAGGCACCTCACCATGATCCATACATACATTAAAAAACCCTACCAACCAATCATCAACACAGTCACCCCCTTTCTTGGTAAATTCAAGTGCAATACCATCTACTCCAGCCGCCTTGCGACTTTCCATTGTACGCAAAGCTTTCACCACTTCTTCTCCCTACCAAACCACTTTCCATGCTTCTCTTACTTTGCAAACCACCCTGACCAAAACACCCTACATCTGCCACTCTCTCATCAAGCACATTTGACAATTCTTCATAATACTCACTTCATCACTACCTATTAACACTTCCCCCTTCTGCCCTCTTCTCTGATGTTCCCATTTGTTCTCATATCTTTAAAACATTATTTACTTCCTTCCAAAACATCTTATTTCCCTAAAGTTTACTGATACTCATTCACGCCCTCTTTTTTAACCACTGGACCTTCCTCTTGACCTTTTGCTGTTTTCCCTTATACATCTTTCAATCATTGGTGCTCCTTCCCTTCAAGTAGCACCTAAACTCCTCTCTTTACTTCTTCATCCCACTAATTATTTCTAACCTGCCCCCCTCCAACCTTTCACATGCCATATGCATCTATTACACATGCTATCACTGCTTCCTTAAATATCTCCCATTTCTCACCCACTCCCCTTACTTCACTTACTCACCTTTTTGTTATTCTGCACTCAATCTCTCCTGGTATTTCTTCACACAAGTCTCTTTTCCAAGCTCACTTACTGTCACCACTCTCTTTTCCCAACATCGTTTCCTCTTTCAAAAACCTCTACAAAACTTCACCATCTCCTCCTCAAGATAGTGATCAGACATCCCACCAGCTGCACCTCTCAGCACATTTACATCTAAAAGTTTCTCCTTTACATGCTTGTTAGTTAATGCCCACTGACCATCTCTCCTACTTACATAAAAATACTTGTGTATATCCCTCTTTTTAAACCCAGTATTGCCAATCACTTGTCCTTTTTTGGCTCAAAACTTAAGCAGTTCACCATTTCCATTTGTAACAGTAAATACCCTCAGTTGCCACATTAGTTACTTTTACATCGAAATCACTTATCACTAATACCTGGTCTCTTACATACACTCACTCAGCTGCTCCCAAAACACTTGCTTCTTATGTTCTTTCTTCTCATGGCCAGGTGCATAAGCACTAATAATCACCCATCCTTTGCCACCCACTTTTAGTTTTACCCACATCAATCTAGAATTTACTTCCTCACACTCTATCACACACTCTCAAAACTGCTTCAGGAGTAGTGCTACTCCTTCCTTAGCTCTTGTTCTCAGACCTACCCTTGACTTTACTGTTAAGACATTTCAAAACCATTCTTCCCTTTTACCCTTGAGCTTTCTTTCACAAAGAGCCAGAACATCAAGGTTTCTTTCCTCAAACGTACTACCTATCTCTCCTCTCTTTTCATCTTGGTGACATCCACACACATTTAGACACCCAGTCTGAGCCTTCGAGGAAGATGAACACTCCATACCTGGCTCCTTCTGTTCCCTCTTTTAGAAATTGAAATACAGCCCCTCGTTCCCGCACCTTTATTCGCCATCTATGACACCCAGGGGATATGTAGGTAGAATTTTTTCTCCCCTACCCTGTTTATTGGTCAGGTTTCTTCCCCTCCCATCTCCCTTGTCTCTATACTCCTTACTCAAAGTGGTATTTCACATTCCTCATACTATTTACCCTAGTTCGACTTACTATCATTGAAAATATAAAGAAACTTGAATATTTACAAAAATTTTTAAACCATGCCTGAACTGAGCTACCATATTTATGGTACACTTCTCCACTTCTTAACTTCACTGGTTAGGACATCATCAGGGTAACAGTAAACCAATATGTCTCACTTGAATGTTGCCTGTGCTTCTGCACTGGAGTGAGTGAGATCATGTGACCATCATTGGCAGTATTGTTTTCCAGACTTTCTTAATTAAAACCATAAATCATGAGTGGAAAAATGACCAGCAAGTTCTCCAGTAGGTACTTCTACTAAGAAGGCTTGTCACATTGTTATTTTGGAAACAGAAATAGATGAGGAGAAATGACACAAACATGGGAAGCATTTAGTGTACAATGACCACATGCTTGAGCTACATACCTCGATTATGAGGACAATTATTGTTTAAACATCTGAAGTAAAGTATGGCATTAAAATTGTGGACTCAGGTAGTGCTGTTAGAATTATACAGGGAAGATGCCTGGTCATGGAGAACATGGAGAGATCATGAAGCCTCAACACACATTATGTGCCACTGTTTTTGATGAGTACAAATATTTATCTGTTCTCAAACGATTCATTTGTTCACTGCATTTTCATTTGTTATTTACTTATTCATACTGGTACTTTTTTCTATATTGTGTTTTGATTTATATAGTTATGACTTTAGTATGTACCTAAATTAGGATTAGTGAGAATTGCCTCCCAAGAATACAGCTTCACTTTATAACATTACTCATATAGAAAAAATGATTTCAAGTTTATGCTTTTCAGTATGCAATCAGGTTTTCAGGAACTCAGCTCAAACATAAGCGGACAAGCTGTAAATGTAATATTTTACCTTTTCTGATTCATTCGTTTATACTTTTCTTCTAGAACTGAATGTTACAAATATTCTGTTTAATGAAATATTGCGTGAATGTATATTTACTTTTAAGTGATGGATACTTTCTAACATTTCAGATTGGTGGACGAGGTATAATTTTTTTTTGCTTGATCAAGGGGGAGGAGAGGATGCAGACAAAACCAGTCATCTTCTATCTTTTCCTTGTGTGGTCAATGATAGAAGTAGTAAGGTAGGCTTTGTGTTGTACAATATTTCAGAAGATGTTAACAAAGATATTGTAGAATCATATGCACTGGAAGCATTTTATTTGTGAAGATGGAGTTGAGAGAAACAAAACTAACATCTCACTTTAGTGTGCAGAGTGCATATTGATAAAACATTCTTGTTTATTTGCAAAACAGCCTTTTTACATTGTACATTCTCTCTCTCTCTCTTTTTTTTACGTTTGCTATTTTCCACATTAGCAAGGTAGTGCCTGGAACTGAAGAAGAAATGGTCTCATTCACTGGCATCCACCCTCTAACACTAATGTATTATGCATTGAAACTATAGCCCCTACATACAACCAGGCCCCATAGACCTTTCCATGGTTTACACTGACCCCTCTACATGCCCTGGTTCAGTACATCTTTCCATGTATACCACATCACTCCAGTTTGCTTTATCCTTTACATAGCTCATGCTCCCCTGTATGTCCAAAACATTTTCCGTTTCATCCTTCCACCTCCTCCTTGGTTTCTTCCTTTCCTTGTTCTCTTCACTTCTGACATATGTACCATTTTGGTCATCCTTTCCTCACTCACCCTTTGGATATGTCCAAATGATTTCAGCACACCCTATTCACCTGTCTCATACATACTCCTTACTACCACACCTCTCCCTTGTCCAGTTATTTCTTATATGATTAACCATTCTTACACCACATATTGTCCTCACTCATTTCATTTCCAACACATTCACCCTATTCTTTTCATGTTTGTCTAAGTCCCACACCTCACATCTATACAGTACTGATGGGACTACTATACCATTAAACATACCATTCTTTGCCCTTAAAGAAAGTAACCTGTCTTTCCACATGTTCTTCATTGCACCCAAAAGTTTTACTGCCTTACCCACCCAGGAGACTCTTTTATCATCTCAGGGGATCCCACAGCTCTCAGGAAGCCAGCCACATCCACCAGATATGACCACAGTTCATACAGTGTAGTGAGGATGTGTGTTTGTCTTTATAGGGAGAATGCAGGGCAATTGATCAGTAAGTGTTAGTTGCATCATGAGCATGAAGAGTCTTGCAATATGTTGAAATAGTGTTTGTAATGTTGAAGGGATGGAAGGTGTCCAGAGAATAGACATAAAGGTGTAATTTGTATATATCTGGTAAATATGGTTTAAGATGGGTGTACATGTGGTAGGGTGGTGTTTAAGACTGAGTTAGAATGGCAGTTGTTTCGTGGCTCATTGGGGTATTTTCTTGTGTGTATGTTTTGTTACTGCTCTGTGTTTTGGGGGTGGTGGATTTGTGAAGATAGGTTGCTGAAGTGTAAAGGGGTTAGCTTTTTACTTATATTTGGGGGTTGGTGTATAGCTCTGGAGTGGTTTGGATGGGAAGGTTCAAGTGCTGTTGTAAAGATTTTGGTGCCAGAGATGTTTAGGAGGTACTATTTAGGATGGTCTTTGTTTTGTTGTGTAGGCATTGAGTGTTTGTAGATGCTAGGCAGCCAGTACATGAGTGCTCTGCTTTATGTGGTTTTTGTTATATTTGCTTTTGAGAGGATAGACAACCAGGCAGATTAAGCATAGTTTGTTGAGGATACTAAGGGAGTCTTTTTCTTACTGAAATCTGATGCCAGTGAGTGTTCCAAAGGCATATAGTTGTTTCTTTGTTTATTTTGTGTCGATATTTGTTTGGGTTGAATGTTGCGTGCGTCATATGTGATACCCAGAATAGTTAGTTTTTTATTGAGTTGAAGCAAATGGTCTTTCAAGATGAGAGAATACATGAGTTTACATGAGAAAGACAGACAACAGGAGGCCTGATTAGACCATGACTGGGTCGTCTGTTAAAAAAAAAAAGTCAAACTTGACAAGAAATGTAATTCTGCTCAGCAATTTTTTAAGCTGTCACTGAGTCCCTGCTGCTGCACATTAGCCTTCTACTGTCCTTGTTACCACTGTCATTTATACAGTTTATTTCTGGCATTTTCCTCAGAGTATACTTGAATTTATAAAGTATTTGTTTAAACAGCTTTTGAAGGTATTTATAGTCTTAGCATTCACTGTGTCTGATGGAAACTTATTCCTGTGCTCAACTCACCTATAGGAAAAGAAGCATTTTCCCACGTCCGTACTACATTTTTTAGCTTTGAGTTTTATTCCATTTGTCCTGGTAACCATATTTTATTATACTTCTTCTGATCTCCCATTAACTACATTTTTTGTCCCAACCTGAACGACAAAAATCACATCCTCAGGCTTGTTTGAGACTATGTTGTCATACTTATCTAGGACATGTTCTATCATAGCACCTGAATACCACAGGTTCTTCCTATTTCTACCCTTCACACAGAACTCAGAACACAGAACTCTTGGTCCTGATGTCTGACTAGAGTCCCCTACTAGGATGATGCTACGATCATCCTGTACTTCATCATCTAGTACGCTAAACCAATTGTGAGTGGAGAGTTCATTGTTAGTTAGTTGTTCGATAACGTGGCAGCAAGTTTTCCTCGCAGGTTGGAAGATGGAAGCATCTTCCGACTTCATCTCAACAATTGCTATCCTACTATCTTAGCAATCTACCCTAGATGATATACCTGTGTCTGTTTCCTGTATCGCAACTGCTTTCGCCACCAAGAACCCAGCTTCCTCTTCTCACCCTTTCATCCTAACATCTAATTTCTTCACAGCTTCGCTGTTTTTCCTAACACCTACTGAAAGCCTATCAAATATGTCGCAGAACAAACAAGAAGTGTACTCACCTTCTCTGATGAGAGAGTCCCTGGTGAACTTCCGATGGCATCTAGGGCAGGCAAATCAAATAGCTGGTGCCATCTTATAGGATATCACTAAGATTCAAGTAGGTCACTAAGCGGCATACAGAAAGACCTGTTTGAAACTGGGTCAGCGAGAGCATCCCTAGGGCACGTCTGTCCTCGACAATGGTTGGCAGGCAACTGACAAAGGGTTGGCGGGCAACTGAAGATGAGGGTTGGTGGGCAACTGACGACAAGGGTTGGCAGGCAAATGACAAGGGTTGGTGGGCAGCTGATGAACAAGGGTTGGCAGGCATGTCTGGCTGAGGTTAAAAGGGTGGCTGAAGTCTTCAGTGGAGGTGTAGACTTTCTGTTCTGGGTGAGCTACTATTCCAGTCATGTAATTTAGCATGGATGAGGAAAGATGGAAGAGAAGAACAAAAGGGTTTGATTGATAGGTTGAGAAAGGTTATGCTGGATGCTAGAGTTTTAAGAGGATCCTATGCAGATTCTGACCATTTTGCAGTTATTGTAGAAGTGAGGATAAGGGAGAAATGGAGGTGTGGCATAAGGAAGAATGGAGAGGTAAAAGTGTTGGCAAGCAAAAAGATGAATCAGAAGAAATGAAAAGAGTATGAAAGAAGGGTGATAGAAAGTTGAGATGAAAGTGTAGTAAATGTAGGGATGTAGTCGTGTGTGAATCAGGCATTTTTAAAATGTTTAGAGAAAGACTGTTAAAGGTTGTAGAATTAGTAGCTGGATATAAAGTTGTGAGATATAAGAATAAAAGGGGAAATACATATCATGGATGGATTAGATATAAAATGCTGTGGAAGAGAAGGAAAAGGCATATGGTAGATTGCTTGAAAGGAATGTTCCAGTGGAAATTCAGCAAAGGAGGGGGGAAGAATATAAGATGTGAATGTGGAAGGTTAAGAGCTAAAATAGGAAAACAAATAGAGGTTAGATGAAGATTTTGGAAGAAAGTTAAGTGAAATGTTTATGGAAAATAAGAAATGGTACTGGAAGGTGAAAAAGGAAAAAGGTGGATATAAGAGTGGAAATGTAAATGTGAGAAGTAAGGAAGGGGTTTTTGAACTGTTTGAGAAGAGCATGTGGTATGAGTAGAGGAATGAAGAAAGAGATAAAAAGGGTATATGAGGGATTTGGTATGGCAGAGAACATGGAGAGAATGAATCTTGGAGAGGTAGAGTGGGTGGTTTGTGGTGGTTTGGGCATGTGAAAAGAATGGAAGATGGGGAGTTTATAAAGTGAGTGCATGATAGCACAATTAAAGGGGTTGGTGTGAGAGGAAAACCACCTTTGACTAAGAGAAATAGAATGGAAGAGCACTAGAGGGAAAGAAATGGTGGAAGAATATGTGAAACAGTGTGTGTATGAAGGACACATGTAAGGACAAGGATTATTGGAGACTCTTTTGCTGTAGTCACCTCCTTCATGGGAGTTTCTGGAGGGAATGGGTATCAGAAATTTAGACTGTGAGATATAAAAATAAAAGGGGAAATGTTTTTTTGGATCGATAAGATTAGACATGCTGTGGAAAAGAAGAAAATGGCATATGGTATATTGCTTGAAAGGAATGAACTAATGGAAGATTGGCAGAGGAGGAGGGAAAAGTATGAGAAATGTTAGCAGAATGTTAAGAAGCTGATAGAGGAAAGCAAAGAAAGAATAGATGAAGATTTTGCACAAGAGTTGAGTGAAAAGTTTAGGGAAGACAAGAAATTGTCAGACAAGGAGGTAAAAGATGAAAAGGTGGATGTAAGAGCAGAAATGCAAATGAAAGAAGGTAAGAGAGTTGCTGAATCAAAAGCAGGAAATGAAAGGAAGATGGAAAGGGTTTCTTTTCCTTTGAATAAAGAAAAAATAATGGCTTTCACCCAATCCCTGAGCACAAACTTCTTCCATGCTAAATTACATATTAAGTACATCCACTCCATCACACTTTCTCCTCCATACTTCAACACTTCAGCCATAATACCACCCCCACCGGGTGATTTTCCTACCTTCAACCTCATAATTGCCCTTTTTACCTCCATCCTTGCTATAGGCCCTGCACATGCATCCTTTTCCTTTTCATTTCATCCTCCATACCTGAGCATTTAACAACTGCTGCCTAATCTTTTCCCACACTCCTCAGTTCTTCAGACAGTTATATCCAACTACTAGGAATAAGTAAATTTCAGACAATTGTATCCAACTACTAGGAGTAAATGGGTCAATAAAATCACTCAGCCCTCCCTCACACCCACACGTATAGAGAAACTTTTTCTCATCTCTGCACTCGCTCTTACAAATGCATTTACTTCTCTATAGAAGGCTTTCACACTATCCAGCAGTTGTTCCCCTACCACACATGTCCTTAACACATCCCATAAAGTATTTTACTTGATTCTGTCATGCACTTTATTCAAATCCATAGAAACTGCATACAAATTCTTACCTTTCACTAGATACTTTTCTACAGACTTCTCACCACAAAAATATTATCCACAAATGCCATGCCTTTCCTAAAACTCCCTTGCTCCTCACTTATTCTACATTCAGTCACTTCCATCACTCTGTTGATCAAAACTATTGCATACACTTTTCCTGGTATAGTTAGACTTATTCCCCTATATTTGCTACGTACATCCTTACCACCTTTTCCTTTGAATAAAGGAATAGTATTAGCTTTCACTAAATTCTCAAGCACAAACTTCTATTTCTATGCTAAATTACATATCAAATGCATCCATTCTATCACACTTTCTCTTCGAGACTTCAATATTTCAGCTGTAATCCCGTCCCTTCCAGGTGTTTTTCCAACCTTCCACCTCATTATTGTCCTTTTTAACTCCCTTCTCCCACATTCATCAGCTCTTCAGAATACTCTTTCCATCTTTATTTCACTTCCTTCTTTTGATTCAGCAACTCCTCTTCCTTACTTCTTTCATTTACATTTCAGTTCTTACATTCACCTTTTTTCTTTTTCACCTCCTTCCAATACAATTTCTTATTTTCCCTAAACTTTTCAATCAACTTTCTTCCAAAGTCTTTATCTCTTCTTACTTTGCTTTCCTATAAGAGCTTCTTAATATCTAGCTTACACATTGTTTATGTTCTTCCTTCCTCCTTTGCCGAACTCCCACTGGTACACTTCTTTTGAGCAATCTACCACATGCCTTTCTCTTCTTTTCCACAGCAGTTTTCATCTCATCTGTCCACCATGCATTTCCCCTTTTTATTCTTATATCTCATAACCTTGTATCCAACTACTAGGATTGGTCAATAAAATCATCGCTATGGTGGTTATGTGATTGGTCAGAGGCCAAAAATGTGAGTACCAATACCTATTTGGAAAAGTAGCAGTGGGTGGGGAAGCCAGTGTTTCCCCACCAGAGACACACAGGGTTACAAATGCTTTAACTCCAATTTTCCTAGAATACATCCAACAGAATTTCTCTCATGCTTGCAGGACACCGTCTTTGAAAGAAAAGGTTTTTCTTATTTTAAAACATACGTATTTTGATAGTTGACTTGAAATCTTCTGTTCTGTTATGACCTTATCATTTTCATTTTTTCTTCTGTTTTGTATGAAAGCAAAGTTTACAGCATTTATGATTTTTCAGGTACCCTTATTATATGTTGCGAGTGTATGACGTACAACTGGGTTTCCTCACGTGGCTTCGTTACACAATATGGATCCCACTCTATCCACTTGGTTTCATTTGTGAAGGTGTTGTTATTCTTCGGTAAGTTATAATTAATTCTTATCATAAATTCCAGTAGGCTGATAAATTCAGCTATTGGTCTTGTATACTGAAATTTTTACTTTTATTAAGTGATTCTGTATTTTCAAAATATTCATCTGGGCCTTCTTGAGGTTTTTGGCTAATATGCCAGAAGGCTCTTGAAATTCCTTGAAAAAATAAAGCAAAGAGTAAATCTTGAAGGTGTTATTTGTTGTGTAAATAAAGTAGAAAAACTTGTGGTGGGGTTGACAGGGAAGTTACAGGGTAACAGAAGACAGAACCTAGGTAAAGTGGGGGTATCTAAACTTTCCCAGTATCCTAGCCTCTTTTGAGTAAGGCTAAGTCACATATTAGACAAAAGAAACCTGGCAACACATGCTCTAATGCTTCAGGTTTTTTCTTACTCTTGAGTACCTTAGGTTAAGTAAAGTGTACTATATTTTAGGACAGATATTTGCCAATGTAGGGTTAGTATACTTGTAAGTGTATTTTATATGCTTTTTGTATATGAAAAGGAGGCTGTTGTATGGAGAACTTGTCTAAAAGATTTTATCCATTTGTATATCTGCACAGTGTTGTTTACTTGAGACATTTGCGAAGTACTCTGCAAGTATTCTGTTTAATTCTCATGCATGTGAACATTCTTTCTGCAACAAGATTTAAAAGTTGCCATACATGACATAAAAACAATATTGTTCTTGACCAAATGTGAATACTGTATATTTGATGAAAATGAAGTGAAATCCTGCATTCACTAATGAAAAATTTATTAAAGACACTATAATTTTCTTGACAGAGATATTCCATACTTTGATGAGACAGGAAAGTTTTCTGTCTATTTACCAAACAAATGGAACTTTGCTTTCCATTTCCCAACTCTTCTTAGATGCTACCTTCTCTTCTTCTTCTTTCCAGGTAAGTGCTGCTCCATTTCTCTAATACTCTGAACAATATCAAAAGCTTATTATGTAATCCTTACTAGATATCCTTTCCAAAAACTTAATATGGCAATCCCTGGTACACTTCTCCATAATAACATATCTTTTAATAAAAATATGCTGCATCATTCATCTTCATGTTTTGATAAATGGATAACAATCCTTCCCAATGTTTACTTCTCATTATATGCTCTTTTTACTCAGAATCAGTGTAAACTACTGTATCTCAGCTACTGAAACAGACAGTACTAATATAATGGGGGAGTTAAACTAAAATGGGACTGACTAGAAGAAACTCAAATTCATGAGCAAATGGGGGAATGATTAGCATATCAGAGCACATTAAAGCTAGAGAAGATAAATTTTCAGTACTTGATTTCAGTTTTATACAACATAGCCTGAAAATAGAAAACATAGGTATGATGCCTCACTTGGGAAAATGTTAGGTTTCTCTAGAAAAACATGTAAGGATAAGGAAGTTGAAGAGATGGGGCTCCATGAGTGTAAATTTCCATACTGTATTTCATAAACAGGTATTCATGAGCTTCTTCTCTAAATCATCAATTTCCATCTTGTCCCCAAAAGTAATTGCATTCCCCTTCAGTCCCAAAATCAATATTTTTCTTTCAGGGAAAATATACACTTTGTACATAGCCTTGCGACTTGTGCATACCATACCCACACTATTGATATGCCATACTGTATGCTTATTTTTGATAATGTGATATGAAAAAAGATGACCACTTTCTTGTGCTACAACCTCGCTGCTACAAGAAATCAAAAAGAAATAGAAATATAATCTAAAACAAAATAAATATACATATAAAATATATCTAGAGTAGAATTAGCGTAGACATAAAATATGAAATTTGAAGAGGCCTTTGACATCAATTATATTCCAATGTTAAGTTGAAAAACCACTGTCAACAATGAGAGTCACTGATAAATAGTTTTAGTATAAATGTAAAGGTCTGTGGGGCATAGATGTGGGTAAGCTGTGATTTCGGTGCATTAAACATGACAGCTAGAGACTGAGTGTGAGTGAATTTGGCCTTTTTCATCTGTTTCCTGACGCCACCTCGCTGATGCAGGGGGTGGTGATGCTATTTCCTGTGGGGCAGGGTGGCATCAGGAATGGATGGAGGCGAGCGAGTATAAATATGTACATGTGTATTTGTGTATATGCATGGGTATGTGTATGTATGTATATATGTATATGTTGGTATATATAAGTATGTGTTGCGCATATATGTGCATGTATGTATATATGTGTGTATATGAGTGGATGGATCTTTCTTCATCTGTTTCCTGGCGCTACCTCGCTGTCGTGGGAAACAGCGATCAAGCATAATGAAATAAAAAAATAAGTGTATAGCATATACTGATGATCTCCCCTTTATTTCTAGCAATGTACAAGATGATGAATCACATGTACCATCAGCGGGTAAAGAAATTAGGCCCTAAGAGCTGGAAGAAGAAGTTTGAGTAGTCAGCCTGTTTGCTGCAGAATCATTACTACAGTCAGATTGTATAAAATGGAATTCTAAATATTGTTGTTAATGTTAAGGTCCAAGCACATAACCATTCAACAATTTTAGCTGGACTGTTTTGTGTGGTTATGGCAGGTGAATCTATATTACATTAATAAGAACTTTCATATCAGTATGTAATAACTGTGACAATGGGGATGTCTTATTTTAAAGTGACAGAGATACATCTTTGAATGTTAAGTATGTATGCATGTATTGTGTTTAATTACGAATTTGTACAGTATGGAGAGGGAGTTTTACATTCACAGGTCTGCATTTCTTGAATTTTCTTTACCATCACAAATTTCAGAAATTTGATTGCTGCTGTCATTCACAGTTTGATCACTTTGTGCATTCCATTCATCTGCCTCTCAAATATTAAAAATGTAGTTCTTGACATCCTTTTTAACAAGATACTTGCTTAGCTTCTTTTAGCCCATGGTTGCTCTGCTATTGCATTTCACAAAGAACCACACATTGACATATTGTTGACATCAGATTCATTTACAAACTTAAAGCCTATCATGAGGTCACTCTTTACTCTTCTCTTTTCATTGGAAGGCAGATTTATGGCCCCAAGCCTCTCACTTTAGCTTAGCTCTCTTAATACACCTTTCATCTTTGTTGCTCCTGTGGACTCTCAAATTTTTTTATGCTTTAAGCTCAGTAACAAGACTTAAAATGCATATTCTACTTTTGGGATGATATACATTGTGAATAATTTACCTTTTCTTATGCTTATCCATGTTTTTAGGTGTGATTATGATATTCACTTGCAAGTGGACCATTTGTTCCCATAACAATACTCCTTACCTGGAGCTCAGGTAACAGGCTAGATGTTTTGTTACCCAAGATTTTTGGAGCATATTTTTCTCAAGTTTGTCCTGTGAGCTTGAGACATATATTCCCTAGGAATATATGATTCAGACTTATGCCTACCCACATA
The DNA here is from genome assembly GCA_038088735.1 of Panulirus argus. Classification (NCBI taxonomy): domain Eukaryota; kingdom Metazoa; phylum Arthropoda; class Malacostraca; order Decapoda; family Palinuridae; genus Panulirus; species Panulirus argus. Next base: position 9,265 of record JAYMFT010111311.1, on the reverse strand, counting down.
TTTTAAAGAGGAGGCATCAACCTTTTGTTGATTCTTTGCAGTTATCCTGAAGGTATCCACAATCACTTGCTTATTTAACAGGTCTGTCCTTAGCCAGCATGTAACACTATTGGGCTGACATCAACCTACCCCCTATCAGCTACTCAGAGATCATATCTTCTCTGGGACACATTTGGATGTGCTACATGGCTTCTATACTGGAGTCAGCCATCTTTAATGGATCAATATCTTTTTCTTTTTTTTTTTTTTTTTAATATATATTTTCTTTCTCATGTACTTGTCTGCCTTGTCCTGCATTAGCAAGGTAGTACTGGGAACAGATGAAGAAAAAGCCTCATTCAATCACATCCATTCTCTATCCAATCTCCAGCTGTTATGTGTAATAAATTAAAACCACAGCCACATGTCAACAACTAGACATCAATTGTAGCATCAAAACTGCTGACAATCACTCAGCTACTCCCAGAACACTAGTCTTTCTTCATTGTCCTTGTGGTTAGGTGCATAGCCCCCAATGATCGCCAATCTCTCATAATCCACTTTCATTTTTAGCCACATCAGTGTGGGGCTCACATCCTTACACTCACACATTCCCAAAATTCCTGCTTCAGCATTGGTGTTACCCCTTCCTTAGCTCTTACCCTCATATCAACCCTTGACTTTATCCCTACTAACACATTCCCAAACCATTCTTCCCTCCTATCCTTTAGTTTTTTCTCCCACAACCCTTTTCTTTCATACTTTTTTGCCATTTCTTACATTAGCAAGGAAGCTTCAGGAACATACATAAAGGGCCTCATTCACTTATGTCCCTCTTTTTCTGAAGAAGAAAATGAGGGTACCCTACCTTTCTTGGATGCCATAGAGCACAGACACATGAACCAGTTCAAGATGAGCATTTTTAGAAAATTAAAAACTAATGTTCATATAAACCTTGTTCGGCTCACAACGATAAAGTAAAAAGAAAAATCCACATTCTCCTCATTGTTACAGTGTACATGTTGCATTTACAGCCCAAATTTTTTATGATGAAATCAGTAAAATCTGTTAAATAGCATCATCCTTAAAGTAACCCCAAGACCTTCACTGACAACTTTTTTTGTATACAGAAAATAAATTTTGGTTCATCAGCAAATGAAAGTACTGAAATGAGATACATGGCTTGTGAAGTAGATCATGTATTTACAAACTTTCATGCGGTCTTTTTCACAGATGTGTATGATTTTATTTATTTATATTTATTATACTTGATTGCTGTTTCCTGCATTAGCGAGGTAAAGCCAGGAAACAGACGAAGAAAGATCCATTCACTTACATACACACATATATACATATATGCACAATACATACATATACATATATACATACATATACATACACATGTACATATTCATACTTGCTCGCCTCCATCCATTCCTGACGCCACCCTGCCCCACAGGAAACAGCATTGCCACCCCCTGTGTCAGCGAGGTAATGCCAGGAAAACACATAAAAAAAGGCCACATTTGCTCTCACTCATTCTCTAGCTGTCATGTGTAATGCACAGAAACCACAGCTCCCTATCCACATACAGGCCCCACAGACCTTTCCATGGTTGACCCCAGACGTTTCACATGCCCTGGTTTAGTCCACTGACAGCACGTTGGCTCCAGTATACCACATCGTTCCAGTTCACTCTATTCTGTGCATGCCTTTCACCCTCATGCATGTTCAGGTCCCGTTCACTCAAAATCTTTTTTACTCTATCCTTCCACCACCAATTTGGTCTCCCACTTCTCCTTGTTCCCTCCACCTCTGACACATATATCCTCTTTGCCAACCTTTCCTTACTCATTCGTTTAATATGTCCAAACCACAACCTCTTCTGCTCTGTCAACCACACTTTTTTTATTACCACATATCTCTCTTACTCTTACATTACCTACTCGATCAAACCATCTCACACCACATACTGCTCTTAAACATTTCATTTCCAACACATCCACCCTCCTTACAACCAGAAATATTGTTGGAACCACTATTCCTTCAAACATACCCATTTTTGCTCTCTGAGATAAAATTATCTCTTTCCACACATTTTTCCTCACTCCCAAAACCTTTGCCCCCACCCTCACCCTACAACTCACTTCAGCTTCCACGGTTCCATTTGCTGCCGAGTCCACTCCCAGATATCAAAAACAATTCACTGTCTCCAATTTTTCTCCATTCAAACTTACATCCCAAGTACCTGTTATTTAGGATGTAATGTATAACTGGTACGATAATATAAAAATTCACTAAAAACGTATCAAGATCCCTATACATATAATTATAAATTCAACACAACACTCTTATACAAAAGCCTTGTCTTTACTGTGTACAATTTTCATTCATAATTGTTTGCCATTATCCACACAGCAAAGTAGCATCAGGAACAAACAAAGAACAGCCTCATTCATTTACATCTGCTCCTTAACTACAAACAAAGAACAGCCTCATTCATTTGCATCTGCTCCTTAACTGTCATGTATAAAGCACCAAAACCATGACCCCATATCCACAGTCAAACCCCACAGACCTTTCAATGGTTCCCCATGACTGCTTCATACACTTTAGTTTAATCCAAGGACAGCATAATACCAAATTTATACCATGCTGCTTCAGTCCCCTCAATCCCATGCACATTTTACACCTTCCTGCAAGTTCATGCTCCTGCCACTCAAAGTATCCTTCACTCTAACCTTCCACCTCCTTGTAAGTTTTCAGCTTCTTTTTGTTCCCTCTACATTTGACATGTAATCCTCTTAATCAGCCTCTCCTCACTCATTCTCTCCATGTGTTCACACCATTTCAGCACACCCTCTTCAATTCTCACATGCATAATTTTCTTATTACTACATCACTCTCTTACATAACCATTTTTTATTAAATTAGCCCTCCTCACTCCACATATTGTCCTGAGACATCTCCTTTCCAACATACCTACCCTTATCCATACTTTTTTTATCTGAGGCACATGCCTTTCATCCATACAACACCATAGTGATTGCTGTACCATCTAATATAACTATCTTTGTCCTCACAGACAGTAAGACCTCTCAATACACAAATCAATGTGTCAAGGACCTCAGCTCTCCCTCCCATCCTATGGCCCACTTCAGCTCCCACAGTTCCATCTGCTGCCATGTCCACTCCCAGATATATAAAACACTTCATGTCCTCCAAGTTCTCTCCTTTCAAACTCACACCAACCAACCTGTCTTTCCATAGTTAAGCTTAATAGCCTTAATCTTATTCATATTAGCAGATTTGGGAACGTCGGGCCCTCATCTGTTAACTATTGTGGAGAGATACCACACCCTCCCATCACCTAACTGTGCCCCCAATCCCATTTATCACACCCTCTCTCACCAACACAACTCCCTCCATCCATGGCTACCACACACTCCCTCTAATCCTAAAACTGTCTAAGACAGAGATACATGAATGCTCAACAAGGAAGGTGGAAGGCTTATTTAAATGTGATACCATATGATCTAAAATACTGAAATGGAAAAACTACAGAAACACTGAAAACAAGTTTAAGAACAGATAACTATGCTAGAGGAGAAGTTGCTAAAAATATAGCATTATATAACAAGAGAGACAAGTAGGGGGATAAGGCAAGGCAGTTGTGAGAAATGTCATTTGGCAACAAGCAAGTAAAGTGGTGACTGCAACGTCTAGCCCTGCTACCATGGTTTCTTCACAGGACATCACATCCTCCCTCACCATTACTTCCTGCCTCCCTGGCCATCATACCATGAATGGTAGATAGACTGGCAATGTTCAGTATTTCAAATACTCATCCACACCATTTTCCCTCTTCAAGGATATCATATTTGCTGGTACAACCTTCCTGCTCAACAATAACATATTTTCCTTAAAATCTCACCCCAGCAACCAGCAATTTCTATCCTGCCAAGGAAATATTTGAATTATTGGCTACTATGTACAGGGGTTAGTTGTTGTGCATCTAGCAACTTCCTCAGTGTGTCTTAAAATAGATAGACAGGATACAGGATTACCTTTTTAAGATACAGTTTAATTTTTAACTTTCTCCTTTCACGTAATCTCTATACCTCAGAAACCAAATTCTGCAGTTTTTCACCCAAATCTGCCACCAAGCTGTGTCATCAGAAAACAGCGACTGACTCACTTCCAAGCCCTTCTGACCCCCAAATGACAACAGGCCTGCCCCTCTCTAAGTCCCTTTCAGTCAACTTCCTATCCATAAACAACATAAACATCCATGGTGACTTCACACTCGACACATAATCACTAAAATCAAGAAAGATTTTCCATTTCCAGTTATTCTATAACTTTTAATGCTGTTCATTGCTGACAAAATTAAAATTTTTCCTGTTGTTTTATAACTTTTAATGGTATTCCTGCTGATAAAGTAATAATTATCATGTTCATTACCAATACAATTATCATCATTAACACTTTTCTTACAAGTATTTTTGCATTCAGCTAAACAAATAAATACCCTGAGAGGTAGCATGTCCATGGTTGCAATATACATGAGGACATGGAAATCCGACACAGCTTCCAGAAACTGATCATCACTGAATTTTTTGAGATATGAAGCTAATGTGTTGAAGTCCTGCAGATGGCCCTCCACCATTCTGTAAAGGAAAATAAGCAGTCAGTACCATACATGTGGAAGCATGGGGGGTCAAAAATATTGTGCACCCAACCATACATCTTCATAATAAAAATAACAGGTGTTACTGTTATCAGACTCCACCTGCTCAAGGTTACAATGCAAGTGAAAAGACACCTTTGATGAAGCTGATCACTAGGAGTCCCCTTGGGGTCTCAGGGTTACAAACGGGTTAGGTGCCTGGATCCTGTTATTAAGCCAATCTGTTCATAAGTCAGAAAATATAATGAAATTCACAAAATTAGAGAAGATACATGTCACATTATTGTATTCTGAAGTAAAAATGAGTTAATAAAACATCATATTAAGCAACATGTAACGAAAAAAGATGCACTTCCACAGTTCATAAGTATGAGGCTCGGATATAAATATTGTTTTTGGGAGCTCGATTGTAAATAAGGATGTTTGTAGGATGGATTTTTATAAGTAAGGGAACCCTTTAGTCTCATCAAAGAACTTCTTGCACCAAAGGAGTTTATATTTCCCTGCTAATGGAAGTACTGCAATCTTTGGCAAAGTCCTGGGTGACACCAGCTCTCTTTCATAGAAATTGGTCTAGAAGTAATCATTAACACCAAGTCTCTTTCATAAAAACTGGTCCTGGAGTAATTATTAACAAACATAAAATAACACTGGTGCTACTTCGCTAAACCCAGAAATGGAAATCAAGTATAAAAGTATGAAATAAAATAAAACTGACATCCAAAAATTAATTTTAAAATCTATTACTGTATACTACTACAAGAAGTCTGGGATAGAAATGAGCTTTAAAATTTTGGAGGAGATTTTTCTGAGCTCTTAAAGGGTGAAAAGAGGACACCTGTGGTCTTAGATCCCTTGTAATGACTTACGAGAACAATATATTATATACAGAAAATCTTCCATTCTACCAATTACCATATAATGATACCAAAGTCATCTAAAATTGCCAAAAAATAAAATTTACCCAACATCATGCCTTTAATGCACGACAAGCAAAAAAATTCATATGTCTAAGTGTATTAACATGGGGTACAGAAAGAATGGTAGGAGCATCTTCAGCTTACCCTACCTAGGCCTAAGAAAATCTTTATCAGAGAATAAAATTCAGTTTTCTGAGCCTGAGTGTTCAGGATGCTAGTTCTTTTCATATATGATAAATGGTCAGCTGGCGAGGTGAAATCCACTTCATCTCCCAATGCTACAGCTTCTCTGGAATTAGGAAGACCAAGAAACATAATACCTGTATAGTGTTTCAGCAATTTTGATTAAGAGATTGGGTATTAGCTATGGGTGATTTAAATGCAAGAATGAGCAATGCTGCAGTTGACAGTTAACTTGGGTATTCAGAGAGTCAAACAGTAATGGTGAAGAACTTGTGGAGCTGAATGCTGAAAAAAGGACGGTGACCATAAATACTAGGTTTAAAAATAAATAAGTTTATGAGGATGAATAGGAAAGAAGGTAAGAAAACATTATTAGGTAACATACTAATAGATAGACATGCAAAAGAAAGCCTCTTGGATGTAAATGTGTTTAGAGGGGCAGCAAGTTGGAAGATTTGTAAAGGCTTTTGGAACAGGAAATGATAGATATTTACAGTAAACTAATACCCCAATTAGCGATCAGGATACATTCCTGGAAAAGAAATCACTAAGTGAAATAGCTCTTAATGTGGTCATTATGCCAGTGCATATAAGGAGATGCATTCCTGATGATATTATTTCTTTACCTGTGAGATATATATAGTACTGTAGATGAGGGTTACAGGTATTAATAAACACAGATTATTACAGAAACATCTCTGGTAACAATGACTGCAACACTGTCAAATACTTTTGAGTAGCTAAGGTCTAGCCAAAAACTGAGCATAAGTATAAATGAGCGACATTGTAACCCTTCAACAATATGTTATATAACACTTTAAAACATGGAGTGAGAAAGCAGAAAGGTGGGTGTGATTTGAGAGATGAAGTGGAAGATTGTGGTAACATGCTCTGAGTGTGATAACAAGCACTCCTCACTTAAACTAGTTTAGTTACCTACCTTCCATTTTTTCTAACAAACTACTCTTTGAGCGAGCCACCTTCATTGCTTTTAACTTCATTTGGTCATGACAAAAGCTTTTATCTTGCATAAATTCTTAACAGAGATTCTAACTGTTGATGTAGCATATTTGAAAGCATCACCAACATTGACTTGATGCTCACCAGCTTCCAAATGCCTCAAGAACTGTAATTTTACATCCAAGAAGAGGCTTATCCTGACACTTTAGATCACTAGCAGCACTAGAACTTACAGGCCTCCTTCCATACATAATGGGTAAAAAACAGTCATAATAATATAAAAATAACTGGCAAGTCAGCAAGAATGTATGCATGGTGTAAGTGCGGCAAAATTTGTATTGTACTAACAAAGGAGAGCACTCTGCACACATTGGATGTAAGGGTATGTGTAAATGACAGTCTGAATGGCCAACAGAGTATAAACAGAGGACTGCTCTCAGCATGCTGTGAGTGTTCGGATTCATGACTTTTCTGGATTTTCATAAATTCTATTTTCTAGTAATACTAAATCTCCAAGATGCAAGCATGAGTCCTATAATGAAACAGTGCTCTACTGGGTAGTGCTAACTGCAGTATCAGAGGAACTACTTTTTGTATGATACATCTCGAAACATGGGTGTAAGCACAGAGACACATCACATACAGTACACATACAGAGTGTTTTCTGGTCTCTTCTCTGCCCCTGAGTGGTGCTGGCGCAAACTTAACGACTGCATCAGGCTATTTTCTCACCTGTCATGGACAGGACATGGTGAGGAAATTGTTTTCTCATTAGATTTACTTGATGTCTGCAAATGTGATGACTTGGTGTCTCACTGATCATACTGAATCTATTAATCAGATGACAAAGTGTCTTACTGAAGTTCTCTAATATTGGCGTCTGGATAGGCTTCACTAAGTACATATTGAAGATGTTCAGCAATGACATATCTAGCATATCAAATTTATTCTCAATTCCTGATTCTACTCCACAATGCAAGCTGTTTTTATTTCTTTTCACTTTCTCATCACCATGCTTTTCACTGTGTACAATCTTGTCTTCACTGTCTAATTTTCTGTAAGCTTCTTTTTGTTTTAATCATAAAGGAACTTAAGAAGCTGCAGAAAGCAAATTTAGGGCATTAATTTCCTGATAAACTTTAGCTCAAACAGTTGACTTGTGGTCCAATATTCATTTATCTCATCTTTCTTATTATGGGCAATCGACATCATCATACACAAAAACTTGTATGGTGTCGGTGAACATGGATAGCATGCTGCCTGAAGATGCTGGCTATGTTTCCTTCACAACACCATAACAGTGATTTGTTTCAGTCACTATCTTGTCCATCAAATCACTATCATAAAACTTTAAGAGATAGCCCAGCTCCTCAAAACTGTCGGTGACAGAACAAGTACCTGTTACACCTGAATCACTTTTATCAAAAACAAATTGTGTTGAAGTGAGGATGGCAACTTCCATCAATGCCCATGGGGCAGATAGCTGATGCAACATAGATGCTTTCTTCTACCACCTCCTACCCTCCTCACACTGGGACCAGAATCATCTTCATCCTCACTGCAGGCAAAATCACGCTTTTCTTCCACCTGCCTTTGTTCTTCAACTTCGTGAAAACTACATCCAATTGATTCATTATCACACTCTAAACTTCCTAAGTCAGGTGTATCTAATAAATCCATGCAATCACTTGGGTCATACATGGCAATGTAATACTTTGTGTCTTCTTGTTTGGGTTGCAGATGGCAAAGTTAATTTACCATATGCTTAATACTGTGATGGTTACTGGCAACTCAAGCAGAAAAAATATGGTTTAATGTATGGAAATACCCACTGAAATGCCAGCATGTGATTTCTAACTCATTAACACCCCTACTGCCACACACAAACTTTTTAAAAAGTGATCCCACAAAAGGTATATCAGCACTAAATTACAGTTGTTTGTGAAAATGTACAGTCTCTGAAAAAAATAAATGCCATTTAGAATAAGGCTTCCAAGCAAAAGTTTTTTGTGGAATAAACCCCATTACTCACTTATGATGCATGCAGCATATGTCCAACAGCATGGCACAGTCTCTGAAGTTTAATGACATGATTTGCCACCTCAGTTAACTCATGGTACTGTGAGTACAGGGATGCAATTTTTGCTCTCAGTCCTTGAAATTTAGCAATATCTATGTGATTTCTGTTCTGTGTGATATTCTTCCTCTACCAGTAACTAACCAAGAATCCTTAGAAGTTGTCCCAAGAAGAAAAAGACCTGCATTCCTGCTTGGAAGCAAGAAAATGTGTCTACAACTAAGATTTCAAGATGCACGGGCATGGCTAACTGCACTACCTGGGCACTAATTTTCTTCTTTCTAATGTCATCCCTCCCTGAAAAGCTAGGTCTGGTTGTCTTGGAAGAACACTAAGGAGACTGATAATCTGATGTTACATGAGGTGTTGAGAAACTTATACCATGATGAGAAGAAAGGAGAGATAGGTAGTATGTTTGAGGAAAGAAACCTGGATGTTCTGGCTCTGAGTGAAACG
>JAYMFT010111300.1:0-13502 GCA_038088735.1 Panulirus argus | reverse complement strand
CTCTCTCTCTCTCTCTCTCTCTCTCTCTCTCTCTCTCTCTCTCTCTCTCTCTCTCTCTCTCTCTCTCTCTCCATCACATAACACTCAACATGTTAACTCTCCCTGATCGCAGAATTTCGTCGTAGGTAAAGAAAGTTTGGGGTGGGTCACAACGAGGGAAGGTCTCTCTCCCCTTACTGTACAAACAGGTGATTATACGTATTTGTGCGGGCCCTCCGGATGTACATACATGCACAGACTTTCATCCTAGTTGCCCAGTCATGATCATCAACGAAGTCATCAACCTGAGGATGCGAAGAAATCTGACTCCATGGCCCGCCAGCTTCCTTCGTGAGCGCTGTCAGGATGTACGCCTTCCATGGGGTCATCTTTGCTTTCCGGTCCCACATCTGAGGCGTCTAGCGGGTCACAAAGACGGGAGACCCTTGTTGCTTCCTCCGTTCAGAATGATGCCCTGAAGGATGCACTCACTGGGTTGGAGTCTCTGGGTAATTCTGCCGTTGGTGTGAGCGTTGACAACATAGCTCTTCCGGACAACCTTTCCCTCCACAACAGCCATATGGAACCAGATCACTGCCACCATCGTCATTATCAACCATACGAAGATGGTCAAGGCCTTAATGACCCTAGCAGTCGATACGCCTTCAGCCCAAATAACCAACCATGCAAGTTGTAGAAAAGTAGCAGAAAAGGGCATGGAAGATCATCTTCGGTCCCCTCAAGAGTACACATATATTGGTCCTTCTAACTCCCTCCAGTCATCATCTGCACCTCATCCACCGGGAAGGTACTGCACCCATCACCTCCTTGCACCTGAGGTTCCTCGTCCTCGTGTTGCACTACCACTATAAAAACTCACCCAAACCAACCACTGTGTCACCTTAACGTGTGTGCAGACTCTGTTAATCTCCCTTACTTTATTGCACCACTAGATAGTCTTTTGTTTGTACATTTTCAGCCTTTGGCTTCATTTAATTTAGTAAATCGTTGATTATTATTAGTTGTAATTCATTTTTTTTTATATACAGAGTGTAAATGTGGTTATATAAACAGGACAGCGTTGTCAGTCCGTCCCTGTATTGGAGCGGGAACACGACCTCCGTACCCTGGTGCAGGTTGCAGATTACATCGTGTTGTAAGAGCTGTGGTAATCCTGCCGACCGACGTGCCTGAGGACACGGGCGGGTAGCCAGCCCTCAATCCTAACCATCCCTCAGCCACACACGGAACGGTAGCCAACCAGCACTCAATCCTAGCCATCCCCGCAGCCACAGGCGGCCGGGTAGACGGTGTTACCAAGCAGCTCATGGAGTCATACCCCGTGGTAGAGTACTGGACGCTGGCGTGAGGGGAGCCGTCCAAGCACCGAGCCCTGAGCTTGACATTCACCACCTCCACACACTCGGGTTTCACTCGCCTACATTACAGCAGGATGTGCCTTGCCTCCCACTTAGCTATTCCGATGTGTGCTCCTGCCCGTCTTGACTCCCGCAGTAGCGCCAGCCTACCGTACGAAAGTGTCATCAACCTCCAGACGTTTATCTACGTCCCTTACGTCTGCATTGGTGTTTATATTCATAGATATTTTTCCTGCTACTCCAGCCGTGCTAACATTAGCGTGTTTTGGCGGTGTGTACAGTCGCTGCCGAAGCGCATCACTCATTGTGTCTATGTAAAGTTGGCGGTGTTTCCTAGCGTGCCTTTAAGCCTGTGGTCTGTGTCAACAAACTACATTGCTCACGTCTGGGATTCATACTTTCACTTGGTGTCATCTTGGACACTGTTCGCCGCCCTCCTCCTCCTCCTCTTCCTCCTCCTCCTCTTCCTCCTGCTGTCTGTAGGAACCAAACCCGGGACTGACCAGAGCCGCCGCGAGATGTCTGACCCACCAGCCAGCCACCAGAGACCGTTAGTGATGCGGAAGAAGGCACGTCTTGCCTTGGCACCTGACCCAACCTCGTACGTTGATGTCTTGACTCCCCCAGCACGATGGTACGATCCCTGGTTATGATGGACAAGGCCATTCTATTCAAGGGTTGTACCCGTCGTTTTCAACAGTCATACAGTCGTGATAAAAGGGTCATTTTGTCCGAAGGGGTCACACAATCGTGCTCAAGGATCGTACCGTCGTGCTGAAGGTGTAAAGCGCAAAGCCCTGGGCTGGAGAGGCGTGTACAGTATGTGTGTGAACTCCATGGCCGCGTGGCGGTTGGTACGGTGAATGTCTCTTAATTACCTCCAAGGACACGGGAAGAATGTCACGGACACAGAAGCCCAGGGCGAGAGAGTCTGTCAGGAGCTCATGGCCAGAGGAACGACATAGAAGACATGCATTCAGAAGTTCTGTGGCCATGGCGGTAATTTTGTGGCCTCAGTGACACTTCTGTGGCCCAGGAAATCTACGTGAGTTCTGTGTAAACGTTGATGAAAGCAGACTGTTATACGGTGCCTGGCCAGATGAAGTTCGGAAGATTGCTTTTTACGATCTCGTTGACCCCAGCGTCTGGCATTCCTGGCTATAAACATGTCATATTTCGTGGCATCCTCAGTCGATATCCAGCCAGGCTGAGGCAAGAGGATCACAGTCGTGTGGATCAGGAATAAGGATCCTTGTTTACGATCGTAAACCGCTGCATGGAAAGGTTATAGTTATTGTATGATCGTATTTCATCTGTGTGCTGATAAACCACATCAGATGCAGTGGAGAGAGAGAAAGAGAGAAGTTACCGATGTAAGTCATCTGAGGCTACTTATCCACTAGACCATTTAAAGGTCTTGTAGAAGTAGTCAAGAAGATAACACAGCTCAATGCCTCAAACAAAAATGTCTCTCTCTCCTCTCTCAGTCTCAAGTTCAGGACGACCTTCCCTGGTGGTCAGTCATTGGTCGCTGAGCCTCGTTAGTAAACCGTTGGTCACACACCTTCACTACCAATCCTTGTGCTGCCTCTTTAAGACTACAGTGTAGGCCTCCGGATTTGGTTAGAATGTTTGGCTATCAAGTCTTGGTGGACATCGTGAATATATGTTTTTATATCCTTGGCTAACCCGCTGTAGAACATCCTTCCTGGGTATAATTTCGTGGTTTCTAACCTAAAATTACCAGTTCTTGGTTAAGAGTTCCTGTGGTTGCAGTCCTTGGCCGCATCCTGTATACTGAAGTTCTGGTTACTCTGGCTGACACCAGCAATTGTGTCACTCTGACACCAGCCGTTGAGCCACATTGGCTTGACACCAGCCATTGTGTCACTCTGACACCAGCAGTTGAGCCACACTGGCTTGACACTAGCCATGGCACACTGGCTGACACCAGCGTTGTGTCACACTGGTTGAAACCAGCCCCTCCCTCGGAGCTCACACCGTCAGTATTTGCCAACAGCAGAAGCTTTCATAGTGTCTGCAGGTAACGTGGTGGGAACTGCTCTCCAGAAACCATTTTTCTCGTCGTTACTCTGTATTTAACCTTTCCAGGGCTGGGTAACGCCCGTGACGTGTCTCTGCTTCAGGAACGTAAACCACAAATCGAGTTCTAGAGTAGGGAACTCATGATATATACACAAGTGGGATCTAATAACACAGTCCATTTTAACTGTGCAAACTTGAGGACTTAAAAGGCAGTTGGATGAGGCAACATTCGTTGGTGTTAACTCTTACGTGTTAAACTTTATGTTGAAATTATGGTGTTGTTAAAGCACAGTGAGACCAGCCCTAGATACAAGCTGTTCTGATTTCTCACGAATGACGCGGGCTCTTGTCCATAGGTGGCGATGAGTCTGTTCCAGGTAACTGATGTGGTTAGCGGCCAGTCTCTCTTGTTGTTCAGAGGTACAGGCTGTATCTGATAGGTAAATAGATTATGATCTGTCGAGTGATTGTGATGTTATGTGTGACGATGATGTTTCCAGGAAGTTAAGGTCATCCTCGCTCATGGCTGAAGTCACCCTCACCAGTGGCTCTCGAGCGCAGAACAACTTGTGTTGCCTCAGACTGTAGCAGGAGTCGTTGTCCGCTGACTTAGAGAAAGGCTGGCGTAAAGCGATGCCCTCCTGGTCTTGCACGCTTTCGAAGTGAATCCGGCACAGCGAGTTCGGTGATTTGAAAACTACTGGAGAGTTCTCTTCTTTTTTCTTGGTGTAGACGAGATCCAGCACTCGGCAGGCGTTGAGATAATTTTCTTGTGGTCAGCCATTCAGGTGTGGGAATGGGGGTTTCCTGTGGTCAGCTTTCCCTCCCCCCATCCCCCCCGCAGCACGTCTGGACATCGTGAGCGACAGTCAGCCGTCATCAGCCCTCACATCTGACAATGTCAGCCCTGGTACAATATCTCAAACCTGACTCTTGTCATTTCTATGTCTTCTGGCTGTCTGTCTATTCATCAGTCTCTTTGTCTCTGCCTATCAATCTATCTCCCTTTTTTGCTTATCTGTATATATATCTGTCTGTCTGTCTGTTTATCTATATATCTCTCTTTGAGTCTTCTATCTGTGTCTCATTCTTTATCAGTATTTATGTATGTCTGTTTATTCATGTATATATGTATCTGTATCTATCAGCCTGTCTGTCTAACGCTGTTTCCCTTTACATGGAGTTGACACAGCACACACAGCCTCTCCTCAGGTCACACACACAGACATCTTCAACACAAGCCACAGTCATCTTCCCTCTGAATTTCTCCAGTGTCTCGACTCCATTATTATGATCTTTGATGAAACACGAACTTCCGAATAATCATCTTTCTTTTCAATTTTTTCTTTAGTGTCTTTTAGAATAAATGAGTGAAAATTTACGAAAGCCTTTGGGTTTGATTTTACCATCTTATTAAATGATATATTCTTGGTCAAATCATTTCCAAGAACACAGATCAAAACTCTATATTTAACAAAAAAACAAAAACTTATTTCAAACATCTCATGTACCAGGTCTTTATATATGAGAGAAATGTGCCTTAAAACAAAGAAATTGTGGATGTTTGAAGAAATTTTTACGTTTAGCACCAGCGGCCATCTTGGTTGTGGTCGGGGTGGACAAATACGGTTTTGAAAACGAACCACACGAGGATGATTTTATGTGAATATCTGGACAAAATACGCCACATTTGCGTTATCGTCAGTAATCAGCAAAACTCTATATTCAACCGGAGAAAGTATTCATTTCTTTATGTAAAATTGACATATTTATTTTTTTGGTAGTATCGGCTATCTTGGATTGTATTCGGGATCACTGAATGCAGTTAGAGAAGGCGGCAGCCATATAACACACCTGCCAAGGATGATTGAAACAGGTCTCGTGGGTTCGGAGATTTTAAGATGTCAGGAGTTAACGGATGGACGACGAGAGGCGCCAAACGGTGGCAAGAGCTCTCATGACCTTTCATCTGGCGAGGTAAAAGGGGGGAGGTGGTTAGGGGGGAATAGGTAGGAGAGGGGGAAGGGCTGAAATATTAGTCTGTTTAGAGTTTTTATGGGCAGTTTATGACCTCTCATATAGCGGGAGAAAAGCTTAACATAATTCATGACCTTGTGCGTGTGTTTGTGTGTGTGAATAAAGAGCCATTCACCTTGCACTGGCTGATGGTTGAGCTGTGAGTGTTGTTGCAAGGTGAGGTGATTGCAGGGTCACATATGACATGAGACAACTTCGCTACCACCTTTACAGATGCATCGTGATGGTTTATATTGGTTATCCCCTTAAGCACGATGGTACGACTTTCGAGTATGATCGTTTAGATCTTTAACTTGATCGTTAAAGGTCAGGCCATATGTACCCAACGATTGCACCCTTGTCCCAAGGGTCGTACCGTCGTGCTCTAGGGTAGTACTGTCATACTCAGGGGTCGTACCGTCGTCCTCAGGGGTCGTAACGTCTTCCTGAAGGCATTAAAGGTGTGTGAGTAGGAGAGTGTGGTGGGCAGGCCGATGCAGCAGTGCCGGTATATGTACAGACATCGAGTTGATGACAGACAAACAGAGATACAGACAGGATGGCGAACAGACATACAAAGGCACAAAGGAAATAACAAAGACATACAAACTCTTTCTTTGTCATTTGACGAAAACGTCCTACATTATTGAATTCCATTTTCTGTAAAGTGTTGGATTTCAACATTTACTTTTAAAACTGTCATCTCGCCCAGGCCATCAAACTGTTGTATGATGTATCAAAATATATCAGACTATTTTATTGTATTGTAGTGTCACGTGATGACACGCCAACCTTGACGGAGGCGACAGAAACGTCGTCTTTGCGACCCTCAGAATAGATTGCTTTTCTGTTGTTGAAATTGTATGATTGTTGGTGATTTCCACCGGATGCTGTGTGTGTGTATGTGAGAGAGAGAGAGAGAGAGAGAGAGAGAGAAGCCTAAGACTGAAGCGGTTTCTATATATCTATATATATAGCCTCCAGCGTCACGTAGGGAAAGTTTTTTTTATTGCTGATATGAAGAGGAATCTGGAAGGTTTCTAGACACAAGATTTCCTTTGGATGATTTCTCCTGACAGCCCATATATATATATATATATATATATATATATATATATATATATATATATATATATATATATGCTTGAAGGAGAACATGTATAATGCTTAAAGTTTCTCAGAATCACATGAGAATCTCTGGGGAGGGTCATCACATACCAACGCGTGTTACGCCAGAGACCAGTGTGTACCAACGGTTTACCAAGTATTATTGTTACAGTTTACCGTAAACTGCTGCTTGAATATGATTCAATCTCTCGTTTGACGTTAACTGCAGTTGAATATCTTTCACCAAAATTACAGGAATATTATCTGATGTATAAAAATCATTGGAAGAACAGAACAGATTAACATTGTTCGTTAGGAGAAAAAAAAAGTGATATTGAAAGGAAAAACTTTGTTATTATTTTTTGGAACGACAGTTTATCGAGAGCCGGCGATATGTGGGGGACGGTAGGGAGGACGTGACTCGCGTCTTACACAAGGAAGGCCAAGCTGATAGTCGTCTCCTGTCAGTAATGGAGACAGGCTGACATTTTCCAGTTAGAGGTGGAGATATGCTGACAGTTTCCTGTCAGGGATGGAGATAGGCTGACATTAATGGGTAGTGTAGGAACCCACAGGTAGCCCAAGAAGGCTTAGGAGTAGTGCAAATAGAAACGGCCCTGGTAGATAAGGGGTAACGCAAGGGGGTAATACCCACCCACGATACAGAAAAGTAACCCATAAGGACTAACCCAGATAGATATAATGGGATACCCAGACAATGTTAAGCCAGTAGGGTAAAGCTAAGCTATGTTGGTGAGGACACAAAGTCAGTAAACCAGAACGAGACAGAGGAGGACTGGGAAAGAGCGTGTGGATGTCTGGCCAGCGGAGGGAAGGACTCAGAACAAAGCCCTTGGTGAGGCGGGAGGAAGGGATGATGATCCAGGGGGGTGAGAAGGGGGGGGGGGGCGCATGGCCAGGAAATTCCTTTATTATAACTCGTTCTTCACACACATTACTGAGAGAGAGAGAGAGAGAGAGAGACGGAGGGACCGACTGGCCACTAATGAGGTTACCTGTTGAGGAATCTGAATATCATTCCTGTTCGGTGATTGATTTAATTCAGTAGAGACAGATTAAGGATCTTCTGGTTTTCGGTACAACACCAGCAGGCAGGTGTGCCCTCATCACTTGCCTCACGCAGCTGTACACTCCTCGATGTCGGGAGCTGAAGTCTCTGTCCTCGTAGCATTAAGCCACTTCTTCAGGTGCCTGGGTCTTTGTGAGCATTGATCAGCAGCTCCGGTGTCGATCGTACCGGTATTTCTTGATGTTAAAGGTTCATTGAAATCACCAGGGCGCCTTCGCTTCTGCAGAGTGATGTTCCTTTTCGTTTTTCCTCGTATGGACGTTTTATCAGTAGTGGTATTAACTTTAATAGCCATCTGCTGAACCGTTTTCAAACCTATCGATGACCTTGTCATAGTCTGGCATCACAACTGCTACCGTTAGGACGTAGCCTGACCTGTTCGCTATGCTCTTCCATGTTTTGCAACGTATGATTTTTTTTTTCAATGACCCCTTTTCACTCCTATTAACTTTTAAGTAAATTATACTATTTATACTTGTAGATTTATATTATTCCCTTTGGAAACTTCAAGATCCTTCTTGTGTTATTTTACTACCAAATCCTTTCCAAATATCTGGAATTCACATGTTCTTCTTAATCTCCACAAAGCTAAACATTATTCTCCATTTCTTGAACAAAACTCATGCTGAATCAAGGTCGTTTTGGAATTGTTCTAATTGTTCTCAGTTATTATCGCCATAACTGTCTTTTCATACGTAGCAAATTTAGCTACCTTGGTAATTATGTGTAATTTTAGATCATTTATATACACTGTAAAAAGACTTGAGCCAAGGACTGAACCTAGTGGGACTCCGCTAGTTACAACTGAAAAACTCTGATGTTTTATCCATTTAATGTTTGTCTGTGATTTCTGTCAGCGCAAGCCTGTCATCCATCGGCCTGTGTCGCTACCAACACCAGTCTTATGCAAGACACGAGTCATACAAATGAGACTTTGTCGTAACAGAATATATCAGTTTGTCTTGATAACATGACATGTTATTTTTGCATTTCTCTTGATATACATATATTGAAAATTCCAAAAGAATTCTTTAGACAAAATCTATTGCTACAGACGCCGTTTTAACTGTCTATTATGAAGTTGCTTTTCTTTTGAGAAACTGGTCAAATTAGCAAGAATAACACTCGTCCACCATCTTCCCGAGTGCCCAAGTGAGACTAATGGCACGGTAATTTGCTGAAAATTTCTTATTATTTTTTTTCGTGCATGTTGAAGGAACATTCCCCAGCGTGGAGTGCCTGGCCGCTCTCCTGCTGCTTATGATTCAATCGTTTCAGTTCTGGAGGAGCTTTCCCATGACTTACTTCTTTCCAGACCTCAAGTGACGAGTCATTTGAACTTGCTGAAACATTAGAATTATCAGGTTTTCAAGATTATATATATATATATATATATATATATATATATATATGTGTGTGTGTGTGTGTGTGTGTGTGTGTGTGTGAGGTCTCAACCATATTAATTCAATACTAGATTGCTTTCGTTTGTACATAGGAAAAGTCATCATGTGTCGGCACATGTGCGGCATGACCTCTGCTGTGTACATTGGACTAAACACTGAAGCCAAGGCTTATCCATGCTATGAAAAGGCGGTCGTGTATGTCTTCTCGCCAAGTTACCAAATGCACGGCAATATAGGATGTATGAAGGTGGGGATGGATGGTTATACCATCGAACAGTGTCGTTCCGCCGTTTTCATACGTTGCTTCGAGACCGTCTGCTCAAGTTGAGTGCGAATCCAAAGCTTGTTCGTGTTAAATGTCTGCATACCACTCCAGTATTCATTTTTGACAAGTATACATCTTTAGTGGCTTCGTTTGCTGCCCTGACTGTATTTTGATGTTATCCTGAATACAGCAGGGCAGCTGACTCGTGTAACCTGTTTGTATTTCTTTTGAGTATTGTAATCTGACGTTCTAGTCAGTGTTTCTGGTGTTTGCCTCCAACAGTCTTGGAATTTTTATTCATTATTATTCCTGAAGTGTGTTCATTGATCGCTTGAGTGGCGTGACCTACCTGAGAGAGAGAGAGAGAGAGAGAGAGAGAGAGGATTTTGGTGACGTTAATATCATTCTTATATGTAACTGACTTAAGTCTAAACCGTATTTATTTCTGAGCAAAGATTTCTATTCATCTTTGAGATCCTGTTCCCTGAACCTTGCTCGTGTAACGTCACCTCCTTCCCGCAGCTGCCGGGTGGAGGGGGGCCCCACATCCGGCATGACGTCACAGCTCATCACCGATGGTGATGTGGCTAGTATTCATGACGTCACTTATTCTTAGGTCAGTTTCATCAGTATCATGACTTCACTGCATTCGCCATCCGCCATGGCGGTACTGTGTATCGTAGATGGGACGTCACACATCTCATGATGTCTCAAAACTATGACGTCACTACATCCTGTATGAGGTATGAGTCATTCTATTGGCGGGACATGACGTCATCAACCACATGACTCGGGCGGACCACGCGCCTCTGGAAATACTGATTCGTAATGCCTCGTTTTCTTTCATATTTTAATTTTCCTGTGAATGATGTTTTCATACGAAATTTCCTCAGTGCTTCATTGTTAAATTTTAAGAAGTTATTTGACAAAGTGATGAATTATTTTTTATCGTTTATTGCAAGCGAGTTAGAATAATTCCAGGCTTTCTTTTCCAATATAATTTTGAATATAACGCAATTCTTTGAAAGGATTTTCTTTTGTATCTGCCTTATATTTGCATTGTTCATTTGTTTTGTTCATTGTGTTGTAGTATTGTATTTCAATGAAGAATTGGAATCAGCGTTTTGTCTCTCGGTTGTACAAGTTGCACGTGGCAACAGAAAATTGGAAAATCATCCATACTCGGGACATTATTTGAGAATTATCAGTTAAATGATGTTCTACAGACGTGTGCGTAGAACAGAGCCAATTGTCTTTAAACATGTGTTGAAAAATATTTTGCTACGATATTGAATTGTATGTATTTTTGACATTTAAGATATATCTGAACATAAGCAGCACTTGGAAGAAAAGTTTGTTTGAAAGCTGAGGAGGGAGTGGGGAAAGGGTTTGGACACATGGAGAGGATGAGTGAAAAGAAAGTGTGGATGAGGATATATGGGTTAGAAGTCGAGGGTACCAGGAGGATGGGGAGACTATGGACGAGACTGAAGACAGAGTGGAAGATGCTTTGAGTTATCGGGGCCTGAAGATGCAGGAGGGTGTGAAGCTTGCATGGGATAGAGCGAATTGGCGTGATGTGGTATACAGGGGGATATATCATGTCTCTGGGCTGAACCAGGGCATATGAAGTGTTCAGGGAAAACCAAGTAAAAGTCTGTGGGGCCTGGATGTGGAAAGGAGATTCTGATTTCGATGCGTTTTCCGTGACATCTAAGGAATGGATGTGAGCAGATGAGAGGTCGTTATTCGTCTGTTCGTAGGGCTACATCTCTCACGCGGGAAACGGCGAACAAGGACGAGAAATGCTAAATACCAATTGGATGGTTGCTGAGCTTTAGGCCATTTAGGCCGTCAATGTCAAGCTACACATTGTCGATTAAATACTTCCATTTTCTTCATTTTATTTCAACACAAATATGGTCCGGAAAGCCACGGCGAAATTATCTACAACTGCGTTACTCTTTTTTGATCCCAATTTGACTTTTCTAGAATCTTTTTTGAGAAATGTTTCGAAATGAATGTGGCGTTCGTTTTTATTTCCATCCTAAGCGAGTTTGTGGGTGTAAATTCAGTCAGGGTAGAGCTCCAGGCTGTTGTCTGCGATCAGTATTTCAGAAAACTATGTCAGCTTAAAGTAATTAGAGAATGTTGAGGTAATGTATATATCTGGATAGAGAGTGTAATGTGTGTAGGTAAACTGGATTAAGTTAGAGACTTGCCTCATTGTTTAGGTTAACTACATCTGGCTGGGGAATTTACTCTGTTTAAGAAAACTATTCGGCAAAGACTGTGTTCACTTTACGTAAAAGGAGAAACAGCAAGCTGAAGTACAGTGTATTAGTATACAGCATCAGAATGGAGACTGACCAAGCCTAGGTAAACTTTACCAGTTTGGATATTGGAGTGAGTGGATCGGTAAACTACATCCGGGTTGAGTCACTGTACTCAGTACAGGTAACCAACCACTCGAGGACAACACAGCGGCCGACAGGGGCTTTCCCGCCAACACAAAGGGAAAGAAAACGGTGTCGTTCAAAAGTCAATTAGGGCCATCAAAGGTACCGACTGACTGTACAGTGGGACTCGGAACCATTAATGAATAAAATCAGCTCTAGACTTAAGTGGGAACTGCAGCTGGTAGCTTAGTTTCTCAGAATCATAACAAAGTTTCCTGTAATCTAAGAAATTGGAAAAAGGTTTACCGTATAGTATTTTAGAACATTCACGACGCCTTTTGGAAATGAGAAATCCCGCTAGTGGGCTTCAGGTAAACTTACGCCAGTCCATTTGGGCCCGATAGGTTGGTGGATACGTCTGTTCAGGCCAGAGGGATGAGATGACACAACATCCCCACCCATGTCCAAGAATGTCCCCCCCCCCCAGGGGCTCACAGAATTTTACAAAAATAGTTATATTTTTGGTGCAAAGTACCTACACTTATTCCATATTTCATCTATTTTCCCACAGTTGTACATCCATTCAGTTTGCTTGGTAAGATTATAAATCTGTGCATTTCTGTATTGCCTAAGTAACTGATATCCCATTACATAATGAGACGGGTGGGATCTGGATGTTGTACGTCTTTTTCATTCTTATCTTGCCCACTCCTCACCACTTCATGTTTTCAGTGATATTAATAACTCAATATTATGTGATTTTTCCATAGAGTTGGACGGGCTGTGGGAATCACAGAAAATGTAGGGTGACCATGATGAATTTCGTTTCTGTATGACAGCTTGACCATGCCTGCAAAACTCAAGCTAGCTTAGCCTCGCTTGGTCTTAGGATAGGCTAACTTGGTTTGGTTTGGGCTGAAGCGAGCGAACGTTTCCTAATTGATTTAGGTGAACTGAGAGATGCAATAAGAACTCGCAGAGCTGTTGTACAGATTTATGTAAACGTTTCTCGAGTGGCGACGCGCGCAACCCGAGTTTAAAAGTGAAAAAGACATCCGGGATGTAGCTCATTGTGGTCAGCAGTTTGTGCCATTAATCTTAGCGAAATCGATGTCATTTTGTCACACGCAGACGTCTCTCACACGTCGGACACTTGAGGCAGATTTTCACGTTTTTGTCGCGTTGTAAACGGCGGGAAGCAGTCCAGTGGGACGATGATGGGCGATAAAACGATACCAGGTGAAACGGCCAAAGTATTTTCACGGCCGACGGAAAATGGCAGATGAGGATCATGGCAAAGGAAACACGACAGGCATGAATTAATCAGAATTTCAGTATAAGCCTCATGTTGCGATGATAGAATGCTAAAACCAGAACCAAAATGACTCTGAATTCCACTGTGAGAGCCACGAGATCAACATATAAGACTCTGTAAAAACTGAAAATGACTACTGCCCATGTCCGACTCTCCGATTTATTGGCAAGGCATGTTATTGAACAAAACAAACGGGAGATGTGTCATCTGACGCGCGCTGTTCTTGGTATTGATTTTCTGTGAAAATTCGTTATATGTATAGTATTATCTTTTTCCGTTCTTAATATGTGTTCGTTCCTCGTTGCAGGAGAAACCAGCAAGTCGGATATTAAGCTAGCGGAAATAGAGAGTAAATATTTACCCTAGAAACTTCTGTATCTTTAGGGGCCCGAAAGGTTAGCAATCACAACGGCCCAGAAACATTTCAGTGGTAACCACACACACACACATACACACACACACCTCTCCCCCTACCCACCCCACCCCTTCCCCTGCACCCTGAC
>JAYMFT010111289.1:0-13502 GCA_038088735.1 Panulirus argus | reverse complement strand
CATACATACACATACACACATGTACATATTTAGACTTGCTCGCCCCCATCCACTCCTGATGCCACCCCGCCCCCGGGGAAAATAGCATTGCCAACCCCCGCACCTGCGAGGTAGCGCCAGGAGACAGATGAAATGGCCACATTCGCTCACACTTAGTCTCTCTATATATAAAGTTCTCTCCACACATTCTCATCACTACCATAACGTTCACCCCCTCCCCCACCCCATAACTCACTTCTGCTTCCATAGTTCCATTCACTGCCATGTCCACTCCTAGATATCCAAAATACTTAATCCAATTTTTCTCTATTCAAACTTACATCCCACCTAACTTGTCCCTCAATCCTGCTGAACCTAATAACCTTGCTTTATTCAACCCTGCTGAACCTAATAACCTTGCTTTTATTCACATTTACTCTCAACTTTCTCCTTTCAAACATTCTTCCAAACTCAGTTGCCAACTTCTGCAGTTTCTCACTCAAATCAGCCGCCAGTGCTGACACTTCCCAGGCCCTCTCACCCCCAACAGACTGTAAACTCCAACCTCTCTCTTAGACATGTGCATTTACTTCCCTCAACACCTCATCCATAAACAAATTAAACAACCATGGGGACATTACACACTCCTGCCACAAACCAACCTTCACTGTGAACCATTCACTCTCCTCTCTTCCTTCTTATACACATGCCTTAAACCCTTTAAAAAACTTCTTACTTCTTCTGGCAGCTTACCTTTTCTAAGTATTTCTCGGGCATGTTTTTCAAAGCATACACCAGTTCCACACAAAATCTACCACTCCTGAAAACACACTGCTCCTCCCCAATCTGATGCTTGGTACAATGCCTTCACCCTCTCAATCAATACCCTCCCATACAACTCACCAGGTATACTGAACAATATTATATCACTGTAATTTGAACACTCTTTATCCCCTTTTCCTTTATACAACTGCACTATACATGCATTCTGCCAATCCTCAGACACTTCACCATGATCCATACATACAATGAATATTCATATCAACCAATCAAAAAACACAGTCACCCCCTTTCTTAATAAATTCAGCTGCAATACCATCCACTCCAGCTGTCTTGCCAGATTTCATCTTCCGCAAGGCTATCACCAACTCTTCTCTCTTCACCAAACCACTCTCCATGTCTCTCTCACTTCGCATACCACCCCAACCAAAACACCCTACATCTGCCACTCCATTATTAAACACTTTTAACAATCCTTCAAAATACTCATTCCATCTCCTTCTCACTTCTTCCCCTTTTGCTCCCTTCACTGATGTTCCCATTTGTTCTCTTATCTTTTGCACATTATTTACCTCCTTCCAAAACATCTTTTGATTTTCCCTAAAGTTTAATGATACTCTCTCACCCCAACTCTCATTTACACTCTTTTTCAACTCATGCACTTTCTTCTTGACCTCCTGCCACTTTCTCTTATACATCTCCCAATCATTTGCACTCCTTCCCTTTACATACTGTCCAAATGCCTCTCTTTTTTCTTTCACTAGCAACTTTACTTCTTCATCCCACCACTCACTACCCTTTAAAATCTGCCCACCTCCCACCTTTCGCATGCCACATGCATCTCTTCCACATGCCATCACTGCTTCTCTAAATACCTCCCATTCCTTACCCACCCCCTCCCTTCACTTGCTGTCTCACCTTTTGCCATTCTACACTCAATCTCTGCTGATATTTCTTCACACAAGTCTCCTTTCCAAGTTTACATACTCTCACCACTCTCTTCTCCCCAACACTGTTTCCTCTTCTTTGAAAACCTCTACAAATCTTAACCCACACCTCCTCAAGACAGTGATCAGACATCCCACCAACTAACTGCTCCTCTCAACACATTTACATCCAAAAGTCTCTCTTTTACATGCCTATCAATTAATATGTAATCTAATAATGCCACACTGACCATCTCTCCTTCTTACATATGTATACTTGCGCATATATGTCTTTTTAAACCAGTTATTTCCACTCATCAGTCTTTTTTCATCATAACTCCACAAGTTCTTCACCATTTCCATTCATAACACTGAATACCCCATGCACCCCAATTATACCCTCATCTGCCACTTTACTTACCTTTGCATTTAAATCACCAGTCACTAATACTTGGTCTTGCACACTAAAACTGCTGACACACTCAATCAGCTGCTCCCTAAAACTTGCCTCTCATGATCTTTCTTCTCGTGGCCAGGTGCATAAGCACTAATAATCACCCATTTCTCACCATCCACATTCATTTTTACCCTCATCAATCTAGAATTTACTTTCTTACACTCCATATCACACACTCCCACAACTCCTGCTTCAGTAGTAGTGCTAACCCTTCCTTAGCTCTTGTCATATATTACTAATTTCTGCCAGGAAACAGATGAAGAAAGACACATCCACTCATAAACACACATATATACATACAGCACATATATACACATTAAATACATATACATCCCAACATATACACATATACATACATACAAATGCATATACATATATACACATGAACATATTCATACTTGCTCACCTCCATCCATTCCTGATGCCACCCCACCCCAAAGGAAATAGCATCGCCACCCCTTGTGTCTGCAAGGTAGTGCCAGGAAACAGATGAAAAAGGCCACATTCACTCACACTCAGTCTCTGGCTGTCATGTGTAATGCACTGAAACCACAGCTCCCTATCTACATCTAGGCCCCATAGACCTTTCCATGGTTTACCCCAGACGTTTCACACGCCCTGTTTCAGTCCACCGACAGAACGTTGACCCCGGTATACAACATCGTTCCATTTCCCTCTATTCCATGCACATCTTTCACCCTCCTGCATGTTCAGGCCCCAACCACTCAAGATCTCTTTCACTCCATCCTTCCACTTCCAATTTAGCCTCCTGCTTCTCCTTGTTCCCTCCACCTCTGACATATATATCTTCTTTGTCAACCTTTTCTCACTCATTCTCTCCATATGCCCAAACCATTTCAATACACTTTCTTCTGCTCTCTCAACTGCACTCTTTTTATTACCACACATCTCTCTTACCCTTTCATTACTCAATCAAACTACCTCACACCACATACTGTCCTCAAACATTTCATTTCCAACACATCCAGCCTCCTCTGCACAACCCTATCTATAGTCCATGTCTCACAACCATAAAATATTGTTGGAACTACTATTCCTTCAAACACTCCCATTTCTGCTCTCTGAGATAACATTCTCTCTTTCCACACCTTCATCGCTCCCAGAACCTTCAGCCCCTTCCCCACCCTATGACTCACTTCAGCGTCCATGGTTCCATATACTGCCAAATCCACTTCCAGATATCTAAAACACTTCCCTTCCTCCAGTTTTTCTCCATTCAAACTTACATCCCAACTACCTTGTCTCACAACCCTGCTGAACTGAATAACCTTGGTCTTTTACACATTTTCTCTCTCTTTTTACACACTTTTCAAAACTCAGTCACCAACTTCTGCAGTTTCTCACTCGAATCAGCCACTTGTGCTGTATCATCCCAGGCCCTCTCATCACCAACAGATTGCATACTCGCCCCTCTCTCCAAAACTCTTGCATTTAGCTCCCTAACCATCCCATCCAAAAACAAATTAAACAACCACAGGGACATCACACACCCCTGCAGCAGGCTGGCTTTCACTGGGAACCAATCACACTCCTCTCTACCTATTTGTACACATGCCTTACACCTTTGATAAAAACTTCTCACCGCTTCTAGCAGCTTACATGCCGCACCATATATCCTTAAGACCTTTCACAAAGCATCTCTATCAATCCTATCATATGCCTTAACCAGATTCATAAATGCTACATACAAATCCATCTATTTTTCTAATTATGTCTCATATACATTCTTCAAAGGAAACTGATCCACACATCCTCTATTACTTCTAAAACCACACTGCTCCTTCCCAATCTGATGCTTTGTACATACCTTCACCCTCTCAATCAGTACCCTCCCATACAATTTTCCAGGAATCAACAAATTTATACCTTTATCCCCTTTGCCTTTGTACAATGACACTATACTTGCATCCTGCCAATCCTCAGGCACTTCACCATGATCCGTACATTCATTGAATATTCTTACCAACCAGTCAACAACACAGTCACCCCTTTTCCTAATAAATTAAATTACAGTACCATCCAATCCTGCCGCCTTGCTGGATTTCATTTTCTGCTAGGCTTTCACTATCTCTTCTCTCTTCACCAAACCATTCTCCTTGACTCTCTCACTTCATACACCCTCCCAACCAGTACACCATACATCTGCCATTCTATCATCAAACACATTCAACAATCCTTCAAAACACTCACTTCATCACTACCTATTATCACTTCACCCTTTTTCCCTTTCACCGATGTTCCCATCTGTTCTCTTGTTTTACACTAATTATTTACCTCCCTCTAAAACATCTTTTTATTCTTCCTAAAGTTTAATGATACTCTATCATCCCAATTCTCATTTGCTGTCTTTTTCAACCCTCTACCTTCCTCTTGACCTCCTGCCGCTTCTTTTGTATATCTTCCAATCATTACACTCCTTCGTTACAAGTACTGCTCAACCGCCTCTCTTTCTAATCTGCCCACCTTCCATCTTTTACATGCCACATGCATCTCCAGCACATGCTATTGCTGCTTCCCTAAATACCTCCCATTCCTCACTCCCTCTCACTTCATTTGCTCACACCTTTGCCATTCTACCTTCAATCTTTCCTGGTATTTCTTCACACAAATCTTTCAAAAATCACTTAATCTCAACCACTTTCTTCATCCCGACATTGTCCCTTCTTTTTCTAAAGCCTTTACAAATCTTCACCCTCACCTCTACAAGATAGTGATCAGACATCCCACCAGCTGCCCCTCTCAGCACATTTATATCTAAAAGTCTCTTTTACATGCCTATCAATTAATATGTAACCTAATAATGCTTGCTGATCATCTCTCCTACTCACATAAGTATACTTGTGTACATCTCTCTTTTTAAACAAAGTACAGTATTCCCAACCATTAGTCTTTTTTTAG
Source organism: Panulirus argus (assembly GCA_038088735.1). Classification (NCBI taxonomy): domain Eukaryota; kingdom Metazoa; phylum Arthropoda; class Malacostraca; order Decapoda; family Palinuridae; genus Panulirus; species Panulirus argus. The sequence goes on along the minus strand of JAYMFT010111289.1, from coordinate 8,441 downwards.
CATACAACTCACATACTTTGTACTATTTCCATTCATAACAATGACTACCCCATGCACACCAATTATACCTTAAACTGCCACATTCCTTCCTTTTGTATTTAAATCACCCATTACTAGTACGTGGTGTCATGCAAAAAAACTGCTGACACACTCACTCAGCTGCTCCCAAAACACTTGCCTCTCATGATCTTTCTTTTCATGGCCAGGTGCATTAGCACCAATAATCACCCATCTCTCACCACCTACTTCAATCTAGAATTTACTTCCTTACACTTTATCATTGACTCCCACAACTCCTGATTTAGTAGTGCTCCTCCTCCCTTAGCTCTTGTCCTCTCACCAACACCTGACTTTACTCCCAAAATGTTTCCTATGTTATCCTTCTTCCAGAACATCTTATTCTTCCAGAAATTTACTGATACTCACCCACCCAAATTTCCAGATGCCCTCTTTTTTAATCCCTGTACCTTCCTCTTAAACTCCTCCTGCACTCTTTCGTACATCTTACAATCATTTGCACTCCTTCCCAAACAAACTGTCCAAGTACAACTCTCTTTTCTCTTTCAATAGTAACTTTACCCTGTCATCCCACCACTCACTGCCCTTTCTTACCTATCCAATTCCTACCTTCCATGTACAACACACTTCTCTTGAACATGTCAGCACTGCTTTCCTAAATACCTCTCATTTCTCGCCAACTCCCCTAGCTTCATTTACTCTTACCTTTTGCCATTCTACACTCAATCTCTCGTGGTATTTCTTCAAACAAGTCTCACTCGCACAATTCTCTTCTCACTCGCATTATTTACTCTTTTCCAAAAAGTCTACAAATCTTCATTCACACCTTCACCTAGGAATGATCAGACATCCCACCAGCTGCCCATATCAGCACATTCACATCAAAGATCCCTCTTTTGCATGCTTATTAATTCATACGTAATCTAATAATGCTTGCTTACTATCTTTTGCATGCCCATAAATTCAAATGTAATCCAATAATGCTCACTTACCATGTTTCCTATTCATCCACATACTCTTTTTAAGCCAGGTATTCCCAATCACCAGTCCTTTTTCTGCACACAACTCTACAAGCTTTTCACCATTTCCATTCACTTTCCTGAATATCCCTATGCCCCCAATTTATGCTTTCAATGCCACATTACTCTCTTTCACATTTAAATCACCCATTGCTAATAAAACTGCTGAAACACTCACTTAGCTGCTCTCCTCTTGGCCAGGAGCATATGCACATATAGTCAACCATCTCTTACAATCCACTTTCATTTTTACCCAAATCAGTCTGGAACGCACTCCCTTACACACAACTCCTGCTTCTGCGGTTGTGCTACCCATTTCTTAGCTTTTCCCCTCACATCAACCCTGGCTTTACCCCTAAGACATTCCTAGACATTTCTCTCCCTCTACCCCTTGAGCTATGATTCACTCAGAGCCAGTACATCCATGTTCCTTTCCTCAAACATACTACCTATTTCTCCTTTCATTTTATCTTGGCTATAATGACACAGATAACCCAGCCTGAACCTTCAAGGGAATGATAGTGAGGGTGTGCTGGAAATTGTCCCCTCCTCTATTCCTTCTCAAAAAAAGGAACAAAGGGTAGACCCAAATAAGTATCTTTTTTCCTCTAAGGCTCAGTCATCTGTTCTGCTAAAAGAGTGGATGTGTATGAAGCCATCATTAGTTTATGCTGATGCTACTTCTTTAAGGTAGGAGAATAAATTGAGTAAAAGAGTAAATATTGCAGCATTCAACTTGCAATACAACTATAAAAATCCTAAAAGACTTATGTTTATGGGTGTCCCTTTACATTACACAAAAACTGATTCTGAAAAATTACCCTTGACAGGACTGGAGCATCACTCTGTCTTGGCTAATCCATGAAGCCAATTAATAAGCGCCAAACTTACATGAACCACTCCTCCTGAATACTGTGAACACTGGTGTGCCACAGCAGAAAGCAGTACAAAGGGAGGAGAGAGAGGGGGAAAATGAGCTCACAAAATATCCATAATCCCTAAACTGACTGAAATGTAAAAAAATCACTTGAGACAAATAGCTGTGCTTACAATGGACGTGTCCCAGTCATTCATAAAACCAAATCCAGATCACTAGGAAGAAAAGTGAAGCAGAGTCAAGAATTAATTCACTGTGGTTGGTGTTTGATGATACTAACTTGGGATGTCTGTTGTTAACACAATGAAAAGTATCAAACTGTACAAAAGGATAGCCATCCACTGGGAAGGCAATATTCAACTCTTGCTATAATCATTCATTTCAAAAACTGAGATTATATTACTGAATTTAACTTTTAACCTATATGTTACATTTGAATTTTTCAAAATGTCACTTGAGAAAAAGTGGAAAGACCAGTTTTGTCTTACAAATGTTTGACTATTGATCACACATACCATACAGGTCTTACTACACAAGCGTATGTTACATTTGATCTGGAGTAATTAAAAATGTCAAAATATACTTATATCAAATTATTTAATTAATTAAAAAAAAAATAAAGCTACAAGCTCAATTTTGTATAATTTATGCATCTCATCTAAAAATCTGAAAGCACAAATTTCAAACTCCAAAATCAGAAATTCTAAATCAGGTAAAAGATATGTATATATATATCTTATCTGGATGATAATTTAAAAGGCCACTGTAAACTTTACTACCAACTTGCATAACAGCAATGAGCATACATAACCAAATAACACCGTGATAACCTTGCCTAGCTTCAAGACTGAGCCTGAGTCTCATGAGTTTTAGAGTCCAAAACCTTGTTTTACTCTATCATATGCTCCATTAGAAAAATAGCAAAAGAAATATTCAATTATGAGGGACTGAAGATAAATAGAAATTTACAGTTTCTATGATCGAAAAAAAGATATAATAATATACTAGAAGCACTTGCATTGCCTAATGTCCCTCCATTAATGAAAAAAGTTAATAAGCTCGTTAATTTGCAAGAATGTGTATGCTATTATATGTCTTTGCCTGATGCATTATATATTTGAATTCCCATGATTTAACATGTCTGAGTTCCAGTAATTGTAAGGAAATCAGTTTGTCAAAATAAATATGCAAATTTATGAAACTGTGTGTCCCACAATCTAATCACTTTGTCACCTGTGGTGTAAACATCAAGTTTCAACACCGTTCTGTGATTTTTGATACTAATAAGATGGTGTCCACAGAAAGACAAACACCTGGGAAGAACATAATGTCCCACATACACTATGTGTAGAGACATAACACAAAAATCTAAGCAAACTAAAAACACTAATGAAGAATGAAACTAACATCCTAACATCACGTTATGAAGTGGTTAATAAGGAATGATTTTACAGATCGACATTAGGTATACTTCCTTATAATTAGAGGGTATATACTATAAATACAGAAAAGCTGTGGCTGCTTTAAATATTATCATATCAAACATCCAAAGGCCTTGTTACTCATTTTTAATACAACTGTTTAAACTGGGACTAGTTACTGACAGGTCTTGCCACTGACCTCACAGTTAATCTGTCTGACAGGTCTTTCCACTGACCTCACAGTTCATCTGTTACACATAATCACCTTTAAATCTGCTGTCACAGATTCCTAACTCACAATCATTCTTTATTCTACTAATCTAAACTTTTATTTTTCCAGCTGTTATACTTGAACCTTATTCCATGTGTGTGAATGCAAAAGTTTTGTCATTTTATTTTCGGGTTTACAGCCTCCCATTCTTTCCGCTATTTTAAATAGTTTCCTGCTACATACTTTTATTTTTAAACAGTATGCCAATATTACATTTGCCTTTTCTGTATTGTGGGAGTTGTGCCTGCAGAATATGCCCCAAACATTTTGACTGTTACCACTGTTCACAGGTACAGGTGTCAAAAACTCAACACTAACACTTTACACCTACACATGTCAGAGACCCAGCACTAACGCTTTAAACCTGAGGGTGTTAAGGGCTCAACACCAACAAGGAACAATGATATTTGCATCAAAGTTTGGATATCACATGTAAAACTTCCACCTCTTGCTTGCACTTTTAAAACACAATTGTGTAAAGAGAACGAAAGTTTTTCAGCCAGTATACACAATGATAAAAGTAAAAATACAGGCATGAATAGCAATTTGCAATGCATAGGGAAACTTCAAAACAAATGGCAGAGGTATCCAACGGATATGGTGGTTTAAGATTTAGTGCATATTCTAAGATGTTGTATAATATGAATGTATATAACAAAACTGAATGTAAAATGAAGAAAACTACATATTTTTTCCATGGCAACACTGTTTCCACATGTTTTTATTTTCCTGATAAAATAGATAAGATCACTTTGAAAGATGAACGGTTATGTGTGCATGATTTAAGAAATGCTGGTTTCAATGTAGCTGGAAAAGAACGATCAAAGGTTACAAGGACAACTGTACATTTACCATAGCCACTCTGATATTAAACATTTTGTGCAGGCAAAGATTAACAGCTTAATATTTATGATTCTCAACTGAAAACACTTCTTGAAAACTACATCAAGGTTTCTTACCGACAGAGATCAGGAAAAGATTGGTGCAAGCACCAACCTGCTCTCAATGCTGGCAAAGGCATGCAGGCTACAGATATATATAAACTGCCTCAAATACTTTAAACCAAAGTTAGGAAAATCAAATGCAATGACCTGATGATCATTTATAAATTTGCCTAACCTTGTAAGGTAGTATTTCAAAACTTTGCTTATTCAACAGAGTCTAAACACTTTTTCTCAGGAGAACATGGAGCAAGAGTAAATAACAGAAGCTAACATAAAACACTCAAGTCAAGGAATACAGAGGAATATGTAGTGAGTGGGTTGTCATAAACGCTTAGAATTCATAGAATGACACTAAAAACCTAATCCAAGGTTAATACTACAAGACTAATACAGTCGTGCAAGTTCTCCAGTATTATGATGTGGTAAGATCAGTGATCATCAGTGCTAGATCTGTTTTTCTTTGAGAAGACTTTACGCGGAAATGAATCTGGCAAATTTATGTGTATGAGAGTCAAAGGAACTGATTCTACCACAAAGTTTTAAATCAAATATTATTAAAGGGCTAAGAGCCAGGTCAAAGGTGGAAGTGTAAGGAATGGTGAAGGAAGAAAGGATGAGGTAAGGCTGGGCATGAGGTGAAATATTCTCGTACCTTGCGGTTGATCCTCTAAGCTTCCAAGCCTTAAGAAAAATACATGGGAATATTAAACCTCATGCTTATCAGTTACAAGAATGCCAATCAATAGCCAACGTAATGCAATCATCATCAACACTTTAAAATTCTGTATTATATAAATGCAGTAGTTTCTGATCAAAATATTCTGGCTATTGAGTTGTTAAACTGTAAATCACACATATAGTTCCATAAGCCTCAAAAGTTTAATCAATATCTTTATTTAGTATTTCTCATATTTACATTCCTATTCTGAAGCAATAACAGAAGACCATGACATTTCATCTGTTTGGACTAATCAGTTTTAAAAATAAAGTATGAGGCAAATGGCATTATTTAAAATCTACTGACTCTCAACAAGGAAATTATGTGTGTATCACACAGCATTGTAGGCATGCAACTGTGAGATAAACTGCATCTGTATGTTACTACTGATGAAAGATACTCCACCAACATTAATTTAGCAATTACAAGATCTAAAATATTTACCAATAAAAATTTTGACAAAATCTATCAAAAAGTACACCAAAGCAACAATTCACTAACATTCTATCAACAAATTATCAAGATACCTATAAGAAGTAGACATTTCCAGTTACAGCAGTTTTGTTGAAATCTGTGGGAATTCAGTAAACTGAAACATACATGCTATTTAAAGAGTACTGTTCATCCTGTGGAATAATAAAAATAAATAAATGACATTGAATTCTATGCTAAAATCAAGATTTATGATCAAACAAAACTGATATTAAATCTTCATCCACAAATTACTCTTATTCATAGTAATCTGCAGCTAATACAAGGTAAATGTACTACAACCCCTGTAGGACCCCGGGCTGTACATGTATATCTGTGATATTTAAACACTAAACAGTGCACACACACACACACACACACACACACACACACCATCCTCCTGAATTCTATTCCACTAGAAACTACTCTGAAACCACACTCTCTAGACACGCAGAAATCATACTTTGTTATCTGTACTCTGGACACCAACCATTTCTCCAGCTTTGCAAACAATTATTCAACACAAGACCCCTCATGCCTAAGATGCAATTCCAACACTAAACACTTAATCCTCTGTTGTTCCTCACTCACCCACAGTCACACATATTTTTTGACCTATGGTTCCACCCTCAATGTTGTGGTAACACCCTAGAAGGCCTAATGCAGGAAGGTAAGTTAAAGTAAAAGAAATTGAGTGAGACTCCAATGCACTACACCCAGATTGTGGTGTTAAAAAAAGAAAAAAAAGTGACCACAAAGACAGCCTCAGACAATTGTGACCACGAATGCAGCCACTTATCATATTTACTAAGTCTAAACCAAAGCAACCAACCTTATGAGTTTAATGAATGTATCATTTTCTTTTATGATTTGATGATAGTGCAGTGGATGATATGGGAAATAGTGAGAATAACACTGCACTAGGTACACCATAGACAAACTCATGCACTAGGGCAAAGTAGTAACACTGAAACTTGGGGAGGTCATACACAGCTCTTGTTATTATTACTGAACATCAATGATATGTAACTTCTAAACATTGAGTATACCAACCTAAATGTATTTAATTTCTTTACACATAAATAGCATCTCAGAGTTCTTTTCAGTGAATGACATATGAAAGTCACTGATTAGGTTTCAAAATATGGGCCTGAACAAAAGCAAATGGGATACTGTGTGATTTCAAAATATATTAAGGAAGTAATCATAGTGAAAGTGAATTGGGGAACTGCTGCAGATGGAGTTAAGATGTCCCCAACACAGTCTGCCAACAGTAACTATTAAGTTATACAGACAATATGTTTCCTGGTCTACCACTCCTTGAACTAAAGAAAGGCGATATTCACCATATGGGCAGTGCAGTACGGACACACTGTCTCAACAATTATAACCATCAATCTGACAATAATCTGAAGAAGAGTAAAGGACTCTTTTTGGTGACTATGGTAGAACAGAAATATAGTAGCATGGCAAACACTTAAACAATGCAGCTAGTATCTCAACCAAGATCACTGAGGAAAAAGGAAACTGGAAGAAAAAAAAAATGTAGGTTGACAGACCAGTGTAATTAAAGGGTACACTCATTTTATGGGTGAAAATGACCTGCTTGATTGCTTCCTTGTTAAATAAAACTTCAAGCCAAAGCTAAACACATGGTTCATGTAAAGACTAGCAAACACCTGCCATGGCAGTGATCAATATTAAGAGAGTGTTTAAGAGGCACAAGTAGAATCAGCATTTACCCAAGTCAACACTGCCACAAAATGTGGTAAACCTTTATTGATGACAGCCCAGGTGATGGAGAAGTTGCAAATGTCCATATGATGGTGTAAAGAAATACCACTGCTCAGAAGGAACAATGTAAAGTTTGCCAAAAGAAGGCTAGAGGCCCTAAATTTGCCCATCATGGGAGAGAAAAGAGTGAAGGGTGACCCAGTCACAACTTTTATGTTTTTAAACCTTAAACTTATCAAGAGAATTCTCTGTCCACTTCTGGATGACTCATTTTTTCCATGCTGTACAAAAGCATTCTTATCCTTACAAAATGAGAAATAACCAATTTAAAATCAAGTTTAACCATGTGAGGTCCATAGGTAAGTTGTCATGCCTTCAGATTTGTAGATAATACTGAACAGTGTTTCCACCAAGCTTGTTATATAATGATTATTTTCCTCCCATAAGTATATAATAATGGAACGATTAGCATTTTGCTTTTATCGTGTTATAATCACTATATGTCACATACTCTGTGAGTAACATATATATTATCATACATATACAAGCAGGAGGAGGGAAATACTGGCAAGGGAATCAACAACTAGAAAAGCTATGTAATACCTCTCTATCTCAAGCCTAAAGAGCAACTGAGCACCCCAATCCAAAACTTAACCTTGCAATTATGGCATATAATATGAATTCATAAATATAAGGGGGACAGGTTGCTCAGGCATTGTGGGTGTATGGGCAGAGGGGTTGAAAGGTTATAAAAAACTGATGACGTAGACATTGAAGAGATCTTCGAATGATGTAGGGATAGGACATCCTGAGGGCATAACACGAAATTAATATTATATTTTATGTTAGATGAGATGTCATAGGCTACTAAAACCCTAATTGAGGCCATCTCATTAATGCTCTCTCTCTCTCTCTCTCTCTCTCTCTCTCTCTCTATATATATATATATATATATATATATATATATA
>JAYMFT010111278.1:0-13503 GCA_038088735.1 Panulirus argus | reverse complement strand
TGCTCATCCTCCTCGAAGGCTCAGATTGGGGTGTCTGAATGTGTGTGGATGTAATCAAGATGAGAAGAAAGGAGAGACAGGTAGTATGTTTAAGGAAAGAAACCTGGGTATTCTGACTCTGAGTGAAAAAATGCTCAAGGGAAAAGGGGAAGAATGTTTTGGAAACGTCTTGGGAGTGAAGTCAGGAGTTGCTGAGAGGACAAAAGCTAAAGAATCAATAGCATTACTCCTGAAGCAGGAGTGTAAGGAAGTAAATTCCGGATTAGGTAAAACTGAAAATGGATAGTGAGAGATGGGTGAGCAGTAGTGCTTATGCACATGATCATAAGAAGAGAGATCTTGAGAGGCAAGTGTTTTGGGAGCAGCTGATTGAGTGTGTCAGCAGTTTTGGTGCACTAGACCAAGTATTAGTGATGGGTGATCTAAATGTGAAAGTGAGTAATGTGGCAGTTGAGGGTATAATTTGTGCACATGGGGTATTGAGTGCTGTGAATGGAAATGGTGAAGAGCTCGTTGATTTATGTGCTAAAAGAAATACTAGAGATTGGGAACACCTGGTTTTAAAGGATGGATATTCACAAGTATATATATGTGAGCAGAAGAGATGGTCAACGGGCAATATTGGATTACGTGTTAATATATAGGCGTGTAAAAGAGAGACTTTTGGATCTTAATGTGCTGAGGGGAGCAGCTGGTGAGATGTCTGATCACTACCCTGTAGAGGCGAAAGTAAAGATTTGAAGCGGTTTTCCAAAAAGAAGAGAGAATGTCGAGGAAGAGAGAGTGATAAGAGTGAGTGAGCTTCGAAAGGAGACTTGTGTGAAGAAATATCAGGCGAGAGTGATTGTAGAATGGCAAAATGTGAAAGCAAGTGAAGTGAGGGGGCTGGCTGAGGAATAGGATGTATCCAGGGAGGCAGTGATGGAATGTGCAAAAGATGCATGTGGCATGATAAAGGTGGGAAGTGGGCAGATTAGGAAGGGTATTGAGTGGTGGGATGAACAAGTAAAGTCGTTAGTGAAAGAGAAAAGAGAGGTATATGGAAGATACTTACAAGGAAGGAGTGCAGATGACTAGAAGTTGTATAAGAGAAAAAGGCAGTGGGTCAAGAGGAAGGTGCAAAGGTTGAAAAAGAGGGCAAATGAGAGTTGGGGTGAGAGAGTATCGTCAAACTTTAGGGAGATTTAAAGGTGTTTTGGAAAAAGGTAAATAATGTGCATGTTCAGGTTCCGACCGCTCAAAATCCCTTTCACTCCATCCTGTACCCCGTGCCGTCTTAGCTAGCACACACACAAAAAAAAAAAAAATGTAACATATGGATGCAAAACTAAAGAAACAGAAACCTAATAAAAATTCGTGAAAAGTGTCATCTAATTGGAAAGATGAAATTTGGGAACTGAATGATAGAATAAAAAAAATACAGTAAAAACATTAAAGCAGCTGAAGGAAATAGGAAGAATGTAGCCAAAGGAAAGAAGAGCTAACAGTTCAGCGAAGACGGTCCTTTGCTAAAACGAACAGAAAACGGTGGAATGATGAACTAAAACACTGCCTGTTGAAAGGGATTACCACACAAGATGATCACGGATACCATCGTAGTAGAACAGGTTACACAATTATTTTTTTAAAACATATAATAATATTATATCAAACAACACTTTGAAATGCGTATTGCTTAAAACAGCAAAAACAAATGAAAGAATTTAATTGACATCTTAGAAGCGCGGAAGTCAGTACTTAGTCAACTGGCTCATTACCCTCAAGCGAGTGGGTTTAGGACATTAAAGTCATGACGTACATTACCTTTTGTTAGATTCAGGTTATTCTAGATTATTCTTTTCTATCTGTATTTTCCAATGAAGGCACATGTCGTGTTCCAGATCTACTGATGGCAGAGGGAATTTATCAACAAACTGACGTGCTACAACAAAATATAATGTCAGCATCAAACAGACTTCAAGATACAGAGAGCAGCAGGTCTGATAAATATTATCGAAAACATCGAAAAAGGGCCAAAAAAGGGGGTGATTGATAGATACCTTGACTGCTCTTCTAAATCAATCACTTGTTACAGGGAAGGTTCTTCAGGTTGGGTAGTCTGTCAGTGTAGCACCGATACTCAAAAAAGGTGATAAGTCTCTGCCCGAAAATTATTACCCAATTAGCCTGACGTCTGTAGTAGACAAGCCTATGAAAACCATAATCTGGGACAAGGCTGTGAATCATTTAGATGTTCCACACTTAATCATAGACTCACAAGAGACTGAAGTTTTTGATGAAATCGTTCTTGTCCGACATTTTTGCCCGATTTTTTCTGTAAAATTATCAACACGTACCCTGAAAGAAAACAAACTGATATGATTTATTTACATACTGTGAAAGATTACTGGCAAATTTCAAGTTATGTGATAGATGGTCTCTCTCTTCGGGGGTTACAAAATAGGCTCATTGGCCGTAAACAATCAGTAGCGTTTAAAGGTCTAGCTTCGGACTGGTTAGACATAAGTGGCGTGCAGCAGGGACCATTTCTGTTTCTGATGTATACCAGTGCCACTGATACTGGGCTATACTCTACGATATCAATATCCGCAAACGACACTATGCTGGGAAAGAAAGCTTCACCAGAAATCAAATGTTTATCGCGCAAGGTAACACAGACAAACTGAAAGACAGGGCTTGTACGTGAAAATAAGAGATAAAAATACCACAGTTTGAATTCTGCTGACCTACGAAACAGAAATGTGTGGAAAAAATAGGTGTAATGACCTCCAATGACCTAAAGCCAAGTAGGTAATGTGCAGAAGTATTAGAAAAAAAAAAATAGATTCCCACTCTTTACAATCCACTGGTGCGTTCCCACCTTGAATATATTGTTCAGTTTTTGTCACTCTACTTGAGAAGAGATACGGATAGAATGGCGAAAGTACAACAACGCACAATCAAAATAATTCCCGGACTAAGAAATTTATCCTATACGAGCTATTTAGAATATCTAAGCTTACTTGGCTTAGGAAAAAGAAGGCTATGACGTGATTCGATACAGGTATTAAAAATTGGCAGTTTTAATCTAAGTAACCTAGATCAGTCTGATTTCACTCACAGCAATGGATACAGACTCATGAGCAAACATTTTACTTTGAATGAGACAAAGTAATTGTTTTTCAGCAGAAGTTTTAACACATGGAATGGTGTACTAGTAAGAGACATTAAAAACACTACCATAGGTACGTTTAAAAAGTACTTAACAAATAGCTTCTAGTCCAAGAATGATATTATTTGTGATTCCGTATATGTAAAGTTTCCAGATATTTCTCCCGTGTTTCTGATTCCACTAATCACGAATAGCCTCGAAAGGGCCCAGTAGTCTGTTGCTGCTAGCCATCCTTTGTGTAAGATATAACTAATGAAAGCCATTTTTGAAACAGGTCAGGAGGGTCTTTTCTGGATGTCCCAGAGTTGGCTCATCCAAAGGAAATCCCTTTAAAGCAAAGACTAGGACCGGTTGAAAATAGACGACACGGAACTTGAGCAAATTCTGAGGTTGATAAACAGAAACAGAGTGGGACTGAGTGGAACAGAAAAGCAGAGACCTGAGGATATTGAAATTAGAGTAAATGGTCAATTACCAAGTGAAGGTAAAGAGAAGGTTACATTCCTAGTTATAGACATATGATAAAGGAAGTATACATTCTCTTTAAGATAGAAGATTCAAAAAGTGTAATGTTTGAGATCAGTACATGATGCTGAAACTAGAGATCATAGACAAAGAAAGAGACTTGGAGGTTGACAAATCATTGCTGCAGGACTTATCTGAGAAATGGAGTGCACTAAAACTAAGAATTTTGGCAAAGCAGAAGGTAAGTACATATAAGTCGTCAATGATTTGTGGATTTGAAGACCTTATTACAGCCAAAAGAGGATCAAGTAGAGAGAAAAAGACACTGATTATAGTACCATTAGAGTATATAGACGTGCCAAATGCATTTTCTGGGACAAAGGAAACAAAGAAAGTTGGTAGATATAGTTTAGACATGATGGGAGGACCAATAATGATAAGCTTCAATTTGGAGTTAGTGGCCAGGAGGAAGCTGTAAGAGACCAAGAAACTTTTTAAAAAGGGGAAATTCAGTGGAACATTCATCAGACGTGACAGATTGAGGGAAGGAAGAGAGAGAAGCACAGAATACAATCAACTGAAGAAGAAAAGAGAGATAGCAAAGGAGGCTAGAGAACAGAGCAGCCCGCTATACCTCTGAAAGGTGATGCTGTTGTCATCGAGAATAACACACATAATCATGGAAGGACTGGTAGTGAATCGACAAAGGACGGAGTTAGAGGACCGTATTAGGGAAAACAAACCTGAATTTTGTAGAAACAGTGGAGACAAATCTGACGCGAGATAAGTTCGGACCAAATCTATGCAGAGAGGTACATGATAGCAGGGAGGGAGAGGGGAGATAAAGGGAGAGGGATCTTAACCCTCTTACTGAGGGACATCATAAAGTTTCAGAAATACTGATGAATGACCCTCTCAAACACTGCCATGGCAGGGAAAATTTGCGCAGTGATGTTGATAATATATAATCCTTCACAGCATTGTAATTAACAAAGAGAATATACGACAATGGGAATGTATGAACAATTAGCACTGTGCAGGAAACAGCAACATACACGCTCCCTAAATGTTTTGAAATTCTAAAAATGAAAGATTTTATTCACAAACAAACTGGCCGGGAAATCTATGTGGATATAAACGCATGGAGACACAAGTTCTTAAGTTCACTGAGGATAATCTCCTGCATCTGAGTTTTACTAAGCACAGTAGAATCAGAAGGTTTGATATATCATCATTACTTGATACGTATCTATAAATAAAATGGATAATGAATGAGATATGATATATCAAATGGAAAAACAATATCATCCAGTGCTTAGGTTTGATTATGAGGTTGATGAGAACCAGGAAAGTTCAGAGAAGAAACTGTACTCAAGAGCGATACGATCAAAGAAAGCATAAAAAGATAAAGAATTTCTTAGAGCACATGAATTGAGGGAATGAGAGTTCCAAAGCCATGGTATAGATCACTGTTGGGGAAGATTCTTTGAAATTAGGGAGCTAGACATGAATATTTTTTTATACAAATAGAGAGGTTTGGAAAAAGCAAAATATAGTTCAATAAAAGAAGTTAAAAAGTAGAAGAGATTAAGGACATATTGTGGGGTACATATAAGCGACGCGGCAACCAGCCAGTAAATATTATGTAGATCAAGGAATGAGGACAACAAAACAAAGAAGGAGCAACAGAGGAACTTTAAGGAGGCAAGATACAAACCCAAATACTCCATGAATTCCTCGGGAATGAAATGTCGTTACATAGTAGCTAATCAGGTCACCAGATTCTGAGAGAAAAATTGTAGAGGAGAACGTTAATGTCTTCACAGGAGGGAGTCTTGGAAAGCGCTGATTGACAAGCCGTAAGCAGACTCCGAAAGGCGTTGTCCCATGTGAGGCTCATTATGATGATGAAGCTGCTCCATTTGCTGAAGACGAATGCAGATACGCGTGAAAGGCCGCTTGAAATGCTGCTCAGTAAGTTCTCAGAGGAAGGGATGGTGGCAAAGAGAGTGGTACATAGCAGATGTCGTACCTGTCTTTAAGAAAGGCGATCGGAAAATTGCGTTGAACTACAGACCGGCCTCTTGGAAGAGTGTGGTCTGGAAAACACTGGGAAAGGTAATCAGATAATGGATTACTCAGTGAGAGACAACACGGAATCAGAGAAAGGAGTTCGTGCAATAACATAACTCTTAGGCTTCTAAGTGAGGGACGTTTTAAACAAAAACGAAAGATGGTTGGAATGAGTATTTTTTAGAGTACAGGAAAGCGTTTGACACAGTGCAACATAAGACCCTGGTAAGAAGAAAAGGAAGACTCACTCAATGGACGGAAAATTACCTTACTGGAAAGGAACAAATGCCATGTGTCAGTCAAGCATGACAGTCAAGCATGATCGAAACGGGCTGAGGTCACTAGTGACATACCACAAGACTCGATCCTTGATCGTGGTAATGGCTTGCCAGAAGGATGGGACTCATACCTGAATATGTTTGCAGATGATCCCATGGCCATGAGGGATGTAAAGAATAATGAAGGTTGAATCAACTTAAAGGGGACCCAGAGAAACTCTAAAGTTGGTATGATAAATGACATTCTGCCCGAAGAAATACAAAGTAATGAAGATAAGACAACGTTAAAGAAGAACTCGATAGGAATATCATCCAGCAGGAAACAAGTTACAGAAATCTGTACGTAACAGGAAGGACTTGGGAATCGACGATGGTGCTAACTTGTTACCAGAGTTCCCATCTCAGGAAATTATAAAGAAAACAAGATGTCTTTTAACAGGTATGTTAATCATATTTATGTATATGAAAAAGGAAATTATCTGCAAACTATTCACAGCGTATATTAGCCAAAACTAGACTATCCATGTCAGGTTTGGTCACCTTATATAAGGAAGGTCCAGAGAATAGCGGTAAATATGGCACCAGAATCGAGAAAACTTAGTTAAAGTGGAGGGTTTATGGCCATGTATTGATTCTCTACAGACTAAGGAAGAGTAAGAGCGAACTTGATGACAACATTCAAGTTCCTAAATTTGTTTGATGACGTCGACAGTGAGCAGTTCTCCGAACAATGCAAAGGTAGAGCAACCACAGGACATTACACGAAACATAACAAGAAATTGGTAAAAAGATATGCAAAGAAATCCTGTTATGATTTCAGAGTAGATGACAAATGAAATAAAATGAGCTGATGAAATGTGAATGATAAGAGTATATCAATTCAGAAAGTTCTTTGATAACAGAGAAAGTGCGAGATGGAGCCCTACGAGTGTATCATACAAATAGGTTATTACCAGTCGGGAATCACTCACTCACAAACACACACACATACACATACACACACACACACACACACACACACACACACACACACACATACACACAAACAAACACACCATAATCATTACTTAAACGATTTTTCATTCTGCTTATCTTCCAACATCTGATCGCTCTCCTCATCACACACTCCTTCACCTTATCTGTTCATCCCGCTAAGACCCAGCCTCACCATCCTTCAGTGTAACCTCTCTCCCAACACCACATATCTCTCTCTCACGATATCCATCTCGACCGCCTGCACCCGACCAGACAAGCCGCCTTGTCTTCTACCTGCTGGCAGAGGAAATGAGCCAAGCGACCAAACAACATTTGCTTGTATCAGCTCTGTGTGTGTGCGTACCATCATGGACGAACCACGAGAGACGGAAGAAGAGAAACTGAAATAAATGAATAAATAGTACAGAAAATTTATCCACATGGGTCTCTTTTTGGTCGCTAATGCACACTTACGGGAAGGTCTTATCTTTCAGATGTTTGCGCCACTTTGTCGTCCATGTGACGGCGTCTCCTCATAACTATACAGTTTTGTCTACTACGTGTTCTGAAATCTCCTATCGACTGCACGAAACTAATTTCTCTCTCTCTCTCTCTCTCTCTCTCTCTCTCTCTTACCCGTTATATAGCATTTCTTTGAGCGTATGAAGATAATATCTTATCATACACAGTTGTACTGTAGATCTATCATGCATTGCTCATCCTATGAGTTCAAACACAATTCATGCACACCAACTTTAAGCATTTCAAACGTGTCATGTATTATGTGGAATCCTTTCCAGTGCAAGACTAAGGACTTAGAAGGAATTTGCATCTAATTATAACATAAGAAGTTTTAAAGAGATTAAATTCAGTGAGTATCAGACATAAAGCTGGTAATTAGACCACTGTATTACAATCGTTCACCACACACACACACACACACACACACATTTTTGATCACGTGCGTACATTATGATTCATTCTTCATGTCTGTATGTAGGTTCTATCTAAGTCTGTTGATAGCCATCTCTTACTCCAGCTCATTATGGCGCACTAGAATCCTTTCTCAACTCACATATCCTTAGAAATCTTGACTCTTACAGTCTTCTCTCTAATCACCAGCATGGCTTCCGTAAGGCGAGTTCCACTGGTGATATTCTTTCCAATCTTACTAATGTCTGGTCATCTTCCCTCTTTTGGCTTCCCTTCCTCACTTTGCTTTCTCATATCTAGCTTCTTGTCAAGCCGATAGATTCGTCCTTGTATGGAGCACTGCTCTCATGTTTGGGATGGTTTAGCACCGCATCCTTACTTGACAGAGTTGAGTCGAAAGCGGTCCGACTAATAAACTTTCCCAGGCTAAATTCCAAACTTGACCTCTTTGCCTCAGCGCACTGATGGATCAGTGTCCCTCTTCCACAGGTATTACTTTGGCTTTTGCTCCCTAGAGCTGGCTGCTTGTGTGCCTCAACCACTATCCAGACCATGAGATACTCGGCAAGCTGCTTCGTCACATGTTTACTATATGGCTGTTGGCAACTCAAGGGTGGGCAGTTTTGTTAACTGCTTCTTTCCCTGCACTTCGAAGCTTTGGACCTCTATACCTGCTCATGTCTTCCCAAAAACTATGACGTGGCACACTTTAAAAGGCAGGTTTTTTTTTCACATCCTCCAAAATTCGAAAATTCTTTTCCTTGTCTCATCTTTTTGTTTTTCATAATCCTCTCTATATTTACATGATGGCCCAGCTTTGATGTGGACTTTTGTCCGTGACTGGAGCCTACAAATCAAAAAGAAATATATTTCACTGCTCTGCCATAAAAAGACGCCCATATACCGTCTTGTGGGGCACCATGCTTTGAGGACATGCATGCACCCCAACATTTGCCAGGTGATGGTATGAGCTGCGCTGCTTGATTCACTTGCTATATTACCGCAGGTGGCTCAGGGTGAGACAGTCTGATAAGACTCTCTTGAAGTGCGCCATAATCGGGGTGTAAATGTAATCTCTTTGCAGATGCTCAGACGACACGACGGAATGCCAGCCGCCTCCCTAGTTGGTTCGAACGCTCAGGGTCAGGATCGCCCACTCCAGCTGGTCGTCATCTTAAGGTCAGGGTCGTCCCACGCATCTGGCATCAACCACACAAGGCCCACGACACTGGCTCGACGCAAAGAACGAGGAGGGGAGACGAGCGAAACTGAACACCCAACTTGGAGGGTGTGACGACCTGCACCCCAGCCACGGAAACACCTCAGGTAATGCCATGAGTTCTTCCAGGAAAACTAAACTACACTCAAGAGGCAAATGAAAACCTTCCTTTACCGTGTCCGGCCAATAGTGAAACGTTGGTCCCACTTGCATAATATGTAATATCTCTACTCTCTATGGACATCGACAGCACCCGGTTACTGCAGTGGGTCATTGTCACTCCGCGTCGTTAATGGATCACACAATGATTGAAGAATCTGAGTGGCAACTGGCTAGTGAACATATCTTTTAACAGCGGGCATGATGTTGCCATGTTTCGATATACTGACTGAACTTGTGGCTTACAGCTGCTACTTAACTTGGGTATGGAACTGGTCCCCCTTTGATGCAACCTTCTTTACTGTGCCTTTTGTTGTATGGAGCTGGTAGTTCTATGATGTACATCTGTTATGATGTTTGTTCTCGGATATAATGCTGTGTAACATATCTTTTCCTGTATGGAGGTGATGATATCTGTTTCTTTTGTGTTAGGTGAGACGGCACAGGTAACTGAATACCATAATCAGGCCAACTTATTAACGCTATATATACATACAGATATATGTAAGTTTCCCAGGATGGTCAAAATCTCCCGGGATGATGGAAGTTTCCCAGGATGGTCTAAATTTCCTAGGAGATGTAAGCTTTCCAGGATGATCTAAATTCCCCAGGATGATGTAAGTTTTCCAGGATGGTCAAAGTTTCCCAGGATAATGTAAGTTTCCCAGGATAGTTTAAATGTCCCAGGATGATGGAAGTGTGACTCAACTGCCAGGGAGAGGGAGAGCCCAGGTGGTAGTGTATTGGCCCATCCCAGAACTCCATAAGTACATAAATACTTTTGCCAATTCCTGTCCACTCAAACACTTATAAATATCACCATGAGAGAGTCCGTCCAATCTATGGCCCATAGTCCTCGGCATCATGGGGTGCTAAGAATCTCCAGGTTTCAGCCTGACTCTACTGCCAACGAGAGGGAGGGCTCTGGAATTAGTAGTACCGGCCCCTCCCACGACCTTTCTCTCTCTCTTAAGCCTTCCTTTTTTTCTATTCATTATACCAACATTTGTGGTCTCTCTAGTAACCTCTCCTCTGTTGAACACCATCTGTCTAGTGGTGTCTCTCTTAATATCTTACTTTTGTCTGAGACACATCACTCTGCTCTTTCATATCTAGCTTCCTCTCCGGCCAGTCTATTTCTGTGGTTGTTGATGAATCAGCCTCCCGTATTTTCTCCATCAGCAGCGGTGTCCCTCAAGGTTCTGTCCTGTCCCCCACACTTCTCCTTTCTTTTTTTCAACGATTTCCTCTCATACACAAATAATCCAATGCACTCATACACTGACGACTCAACACTGTATTCATCCACATCCTTCAGTTTTGTTCTGTCTTGTCTCACTCGATCTGTATCTCGTCTTGACACAGCTTCCTCAATAAACTTAGACTTGAACAGAATATCTCAGTGGGGTACACAAAATCTATTTAAGTTTAATACCTCCAAGACCCAATTTTTACCTATCTCTCTATCGAAAATTCCTCAAAACTCTCGTCTCTCTTTGACGGTTCTGTAATTCTGTAATTCCACTCTATGAACATACTTTGTATTACTGTAACATTCGCTCTTTCTTGAAAACCCCACATTACGAGAATAGTTAAGTCTGCCTCTAAGAAACTGGGTGTCCTGTTAGTTGTCCAAACTTCTTCTCTTCTGAACAGTGGTCCGTTAATACAAGGGATTGATTTTTCCTTGTGTGGAGCACCGCTCTCACATTTGGGGTGGTTCTAGTTCTGCATCCTTACTTGACAGAGTTGAGTCGAAAGTGGTCCGACTTATAAACTGTCCCAGGCCAACTTCCAAACATAACTCCCTTGTCCTACGCCACAATGTTTGTTCACTTTCACTCTTCTATAGCTATTACTTTGGTTTTCGCTCCCGAAAGCTGGCTGCTTGTGTTCTCCCACCACTAGCTAGAACACGCAATACTCGGCAATCTACTGTGTCACATGATTATTGTGTGGCCATCGGCATCTTATGGGTAGGCCGTTTTGATGCCTGCTTCTTTCCCTACACGTCGTAGCTTTGGAATTCTCTGCCTTCTCATGGGTTTCCCAATAACTAGACCTGGTACATTTCAATCATCGAAAGAATGATTTGCAAACATATCTATCATATTACTAATGACAGAGATAAGTAACGAAAAACAAAAGGGCACGAAATCAGGTGTATGGAAGATGCTAGCCGCAAAGAGTACAGCCGTAGCGATCTAGCAAACATCTGGCCCTTCATGGTAATGCGAAAAACAAGAATCTGGAGGAAATTTCATCTGTGCCAGAAAAAGAGAAAAAGGCGAGAGGAATTTGCAAACATATCTACCATAAAGTGAAGGAAGAGAGGCTTCAGGCCATCTTAGGCACAACACTGTTAGAGAGAGAGAGAGAGAGAGAGAGAGAGAGGGAGAGAGAGAGAGAGAGAGAGAGAGAGAGCGCTTACGAACATCTCAACCATGAAAATAAAGAAGCAAGAGACTGTTACGGACATCCTGGCGATAATACCATTAAAGTTTGAGAGTTGGCGACTGTGGAGCAGGGGGGAGCGCGCGCTCCCTACTTTCATATTCCACACATGACAACGTCGTGAGAATTTACTGCAGCTGTGATCATGGCCCGGGGATGAAATCAAATTGTGAAGAGAATACATTACTGTTCGCTCGGAGCCGAGTGGGACACACTCCGTTACTGTGATGAAGCTTATTGTGACGGCTCTATTTCTGGTGGATGGAGTTGGATGGGGGTGGACGTCACGGATGGATGAGGCTGAGTGTGGAGGATTATTGGTGGATTGAGATGAACTCAGGGGATCGTTTGGTGGGATCACTGTTAGGTGTGGAGGATGGCTACTGGCTATGATGGAATACTCTTAGATAATGTGGGTTACTGATGGGTATGATGGAGTGCTGGTAGATGAAGTTAATTGCTTGTGGTTGTGGTGGATTGATGATGGGTATATCGGTATACTAGTAAGCACAACGTACTATTGGTTGACGTGGTGGATGGTTAGTGGTTAGGTTGGTTTGCTTTAGGGTGAAGTGAATCACTGGCTGGAGGATTTCTGCTGGTTGTGGTGGATTACTGATGAGTCTGTAGTATGGCTTGTGGGTGTAGTGGATTGTTACTGGATGCAGCGGATTGCTTGTAGGTGTACTTGATTAATGGTGGATGCGGAAGATTGCTGGTGGAACTGATGGATTGCTTTTGTATGTGATGATTTGCTATTGGTTGCGGAGGATTGGCTGTCGATACTATGGACTGCTAAAAGATGTGGCAAATTGCTGTAGGTGGGTGTGGGGTTTCCTTGTGAATGGGGGTGCACGCAGGTAGTGTGCCGGGAAAGAGGAGATTTTCTGGTGGGTCTGGTGCATTCATGGTGGACTTAGGGATTGCTGGTGGATGGAGAGGCATCTAAAATTTGTTGGTGGTTTTGAGATATTTTCAACTGTTAAGGTATATGTGCAAGGAATGCTGGTGTTTAGACATGAGTATGGGAGCTGTGTCGAGGTGGGTATGGAAGATATGTCGAAGTGGGTATGGAAAGTGAGTAGTTGAATTTGTGGGTTGCTGGTGGATGGACGTGTGTGTGTGTGTGTGTTTACTATTTGTGTATTACGAGAAGAAAGTTTTACACTCGTGTCAATGTTTCAGACTCAGAAGGATGAACACCTGGTGACTCATGGTCAATGTGATTATTATTTGTAATTACTATATGTGTGTTAAGGGAAGAAAGTTTTACATTTGTGTTGCCGCGTCTCTTAAATTTGTACTCCTATGTATGTATGCACACACACACACACACGCACACACACCCGTAGCCTATGCCTATGTGTGTGTGTGTGTGTGTGTGTGTAAGAAGTTCGCTGGTGGCGATAGGAAGGTACTGGTGAATGTTGCATTGGTTGGAGTGCTGGAGGGGAGATGGGTGTCAGGAACTATTGTTGGGAGGGATAAGGCACTAGGGCCCTGTTGCTGGACAAACTCAAACGTTGGGAATGGCGATAGATGTAGAAGACCGCTGGTGGAGGTCGGCCTAAGGTTAATGCGCTTTTTGCTAATGGTTAAGACTGGCGTGTAGGAGTAAGAAGATAGATGGTGGGTGTTGGATTTGCTGGTAACTGTGAGAGGATCTTACTGGGCGAAAATAAGCCTTGAATACATTAAATGGGAATATGAAAACCCACGAACTTAATAACCCTCGTAGACTCATATAAAACCAGATTCTCACGAAGAGGCTGAACGAACAATTGACGCCCTTTGTT
>JAYMFT010111267.1:0-13503 GCA_038088735.1 Panulirus argus | reverse complement strand
ATTTATATATATTTGCCATTTCCTGCATTAGTGAGTTAGCTTTAAGAACAGAGGACTGAGCTTTAGAGGGAAAATTTTCACTTTGTCCCCTTCTCTGTTCCTTCTTTTGGAAAAGTAAAAACAGGAGGGGAGGATTTCCAGTCTCCTGCTCCCTCCCCTTTTAGTTGCCTTTTACGAAACACAGGGAATATGTGGGAAGTATTCTTTCTCCCCTATCCTCAGGGATGATGTATGTATATGTATGGAAGTATGTATATACATATAGCAAAGGTGACAGTAGATGAAGCAAGTGGAGTGGGTGAGGAATGAGAGGTATTTAGGGAAAAGATGCTTGTGGTATGTAAATGGTGATATGTGGGCAGATTAGAAAAGGTAATGAGTGGTGGGATGAAGAAGTAAATTTGCTAGTGAAAGAGAAAATTGAGGTGTTTGGGCGGTACTTACAGGGAAGGAGTGCAAATGACTGGGGGATGTATAATAGTAAGTAGCAGGAGGTCACGAGGAAGGTGCAGGGTTTGAAAAAGAGGGCAAATGAGAGTTGGGCTGAGCGAGTATCGGGAAACTTTCGGAAGAATAAGTAGATGTTTTGGAAGGAGGTAAATATTGTGGGATAGACAAGAGAACAAATTGGAACATCTGTTAAAAGAGCAAAAGGTGAAGTGATAACAGGTAGTGATGAAGTGAGGAACAGATGAAGTGAGTATTTGAAGGACTGTTGAATGTGTTTGATGATAGAGTAGCAGATGTAGGGTGTTTGGGTCGGGGTGGTATGCTGAGTGAGAGTGTCATGGAGAATGGTTTGGTGAAGAGAGAAGATTAGGTGAAAGTCTTGCATAAGAGACATGTGGCAAGGTGGTTGGAGTGGGTGGTATTGTATGTGAATTTATTAAGAAAGTGGATGACTGTTGTGGATTGGTTGTTTAGGGTTTTTATTGTATGTATGGATCATGGTGAAATACCTAAGGGTTGGTAGAATGCATTTATAGTGCTACTGAATAAAGGCAAAATGGATAAAGGTGAGTGTTCAAACTGCAGAGTTATAAGTTTGTTGAGTATGCCTGGTGAGTTGTATGGGAGGTTATTGATTGAGAGGGTGAGGGCATGTACAGAGCATCAGACTGAGGAGGAGCAGTGTGGTTTTCAAAAGTGGTAGAGAATGTGTGGATCAGGTGTTTACATTGAAACATTTGTGTGAGAAATACTTAGATAAACAGATGGATTTGTGTGTGGCATTTATGGATCTGGAGAAGGCATATGACATGGTTGATAGAGATGCTTTGCAGAAGGTCTCAAGAATATATGGTGTTGGAGTAATACTACTGGAAGCAATGATAAGTTTTTATCAAGGGTGTAAAGCTTTTTTACAAATAGGAAGATAAGAAAGTGAATGGTTCCAAGTGAAAGTTGGTCTGTGGCAGAGGTGTGTGATGTCATCATGGTTGCTTAATTTGTTTATGGATGGGGTGAGGAGGGAGGCAAATACAAGTGTCTTGGAAGAGAGGCGAGTATGCAGTCTGTTGGGGTTCAAAGGGCCTGGAAAGTGAGTCAGTTGTTGTTTGCTGATGATGCAGCATTGGTGGCGGATTCTAGTGAGAAACCGCAGAAGATGGTGACTGAGTTTTGAAGAGTGTTTGAAAGGAGATAGTTGAAAGTGAATGTGAATAAAAGCAAGGTTATTTGGGTTAACATTGTTAAGGGACAGCTTAGTTAGGATGTGAGTTTGAATGGAGAAAAATTGTAGAAAGTGAAGTGTTTTAGATACCTGGGAATGGACTTGGCAGCAAATGGAACCATGGAAGCAGAAGTGAGTCCGAAGGTAGGGAAGGGTCAAAGGTTCTGGGAGCGCTAAATATGTATGGAAAGAGAGAACATTATCTGGGAGAGATAAAATGAGTATGTTTGAAGGAATAGTGGTCCCAGCAATACTTTATGAATGTGAGGCATGGGCTATAGATGAGGCTGTGCGGAGGAGGGTGGATGTGTTGGAAATGAAATGTTTGAGGACAATATATGGTGTGAGGTGTTTTGATTGAGTAAGTATTGAATAGGTAACAAAGATGTGTGGAAATAAAAACAGCATGGTTGAGAGAGCAGAAGAGGATGGGGTGAATTGGTTTGGACATATGAATAGAATGAGTAAGGAAAGGTTGACAAAGAGGATACATGTGTCAGAAGAGGAGGGAGTAAGGATCACGGGGAGACCAAATTGGAGATGGATGGATAAAGGGAAAAAGATTTTGAATGATTGGGACCTAAAGATGCAGGAGGGTGAAAGATATGTACAGCATAGAGTGAATTGGAACAATTTGGTATACTGGTGTAGATGGGCATGTGAAGCATCAGGGGTAAACCATAGAAAGGTCTGTCTGGCCTGGTTGTTGATAAGGAGCTGTGGTTTCAGTACATTACACATAACAGCTAGAGATTGGGTGCAAGTGGATGTGGCCTCTCTTCGTCTGCTTCAGGTGCTTCCTTGCTAACGTAGGAAAGGATGATCAGGTATGAAGAAAAGATGAAATTGTGAGTTCTTTAGCTGGAACGGTAATGACAAGTTAGAATACCTATAATAGATTAGCGGATGTACTTTTTATATTGCTGAACAATGGTCTTTAACATTAAAGTGTGGCAGTGAACTGGTATACTTGATTCATATTTTGTAGTTTTAATCTTTTGCTCTGCAGATATGGTTGCATTAATGATTTATTTACTTTCATGTAAGCTGAATGCCAAGTACTCTTTTAGAAATCTTGCTTGTTAGTAAATACTTTGTAAAAGAGATGTCAAGGTTTTGAAAAGTGTCAAGGGAAGTAGATAATCTAGTCTCTCAGCAATCTTTTTCATAGTTCTTCTAGTTTTGTGTGCCTGTGGATGAATGACCATAGTTATACAGTTTGCTTTATTGATATATGAACACAGAATTATTTAGTCAAGTTTGGGTTACTTATTTTCAGATACGCAAAAATGGATGGGAGTGATCCTTTAGAAATGTTCACTTCCTGTGATCTCTTTGCTGGTGAAGAGACTACATCCCAAAAAAGAATTAGCATATCTGTCATTAAGCTTGATAATGACAGCCTTCATTCAAATACAAGACACTGTTCTTTAGAAGAAACTTATGATTTTCCTGTATTATTTAATGGACGGTCATATGTCAAGAAAGTGAACCCCAGTAAACTATATACTAATGAGATTCCCTTGAAAAGTCATATAGATTTCAATTCAGGTAAGCAAACAAGTTATCTATCTATCTACCAAAGTGACACTGTTGATTCTAAAGAGAACTTAAGAAAAGCAATGCATTATCTATCTAGAGACAGAAAAGTTTATGACGAAGTGAAGGATGTTAAAGTACCCTTTTCTGATTTAGGGGTTGAAGATCAGGCAACAAGCATTAAGTGTTACAAACAAGAAAAGGAACCTCAGAATCCAGTACTGAAGGATCTTATTAGGAATATTGAACTGTTTTATCTTGATAATGATAATGCTTCATCGAAAGTAATTTCCACCAAAAGAATAAGGAATGGAAAATGTGGTGGTATTAATATGTCTGATAAAATTGTTCAGGAGTGTGCAAAGGATGTTAGTAGTTTTGATGATAATGAAACAGTTTGGTATGGGTGTCAAAAGTGTTGTTTAGAATTTAGCACTCCCAAAGGCCTTGCAAATCATGTAAAGACACACCCAAAAGTAATGGTTGGAAAAAATGCATGTGTTTATTGTGGAAAATGTGTTGATGGTGCTAGTGACTTATATGATCATCTAAATGCTGAACATTTATTTGATATTATAAATTATACATGTGAATCATGCCAAACGGAATGCATCAGTGCTGATTTATTTGATAAACATCAATATTTTTGTCATAGAAAGCAAGATACATCATGTCTCTTTTGTTCAAATTGTGACAAAGTTTATTATGATCAAGACATGCATACATATCATAAAGAACAACAGAAACATTGCCGTATATGTAGTCTGAACTACTGTATGTCTTCAGATCAATTTAAAGCCCATAAGGAGAAACACATATTGTTTAAGTACAAGTGCTCATATTGTAATTCTTCCTTCATAACTAAATCATCTTTAACTAAACACTTGGAAACAAAAAACTTATGTTCTCAGAAGTTAAGTAACAAAGGTGTCAGTTGTGCTCTAACCTCAAAAGGATTAGATTGTGAGCAAGGAAACAAATCTACAATTGGAATTGAAGGGGAAAGAAGTGGTATTGAGGATGGCATGCTTGAAAAGAGAAATGCATCTTTTTCTAAGAAAGAGAAGATTCACAAGTGTCCTTTATGCACTGCAAAGTTTGCTCTTAAGAAGAACATGTGGAGGCATGTGGCAGTTGTTCATTCTGAGGATTTTCAGGTAAAGATTTTTATTCTTTGATAGGCATTGTGATATATTTGAAATGAAGTGTATTGAACTGTGCATGTATTTTATTATTCATGGAATAGTGTAATCTTTTATTGTTAAGTCTCATTTTAAGTTTACTTCTTTGTCTCTAATATGACTTCATTGTATTCATTTGGATGGCGAGTGTTAACCTTCTCAGCATCTGACAGTCATTACATCTTATGATTGCTTTTCCTTTTTTCATTTGTAGTGCACATATTGCCTTAATGACACTTAATGTGTCATTATGCCTTGTCTGTGATCTATGCTTTACCTGCCTTTTTCTTATTTCATCCATACTTTTTCTTGTTCTCAGGGATAGGAGATTAAGAATGCTACCCACATATCTCCTGTGTGTCATATCCTGGACGGTTGTTTAGGGGCTAGAAACCTTTACCCACATTGTTATCACTTCCCGATAACAGGAATAAAAGGAGGAACCATAAGAGGGTGTCTAATGAAATGAAGGAAGAGATAGGTGCTGTATTTGATGAGAGCAATCAGGATTTTCCAACTCAGAGTGAAATAGAATTTCAGGGATATAAGATAGAATGGTTCAAGAGAATTTAGTGGCTTTTAATTATGCTGTGTCTAGAATAGAGGTTGAAGAAGAGCCAAACCAGAAAAACAAACAGTACTCCAAATCTCTAGCCCTGATCAGTTCTCTTTGTGCATATATCCATTCCTTCCTTAGCCATCCTTTTCTTATTCCATCTTCTGTGCTGTTACCTTTCTTCTTGACCATCCTATCATTTGCTATATATATTTTACTGGTATTCTCAAGCATATATTTCATTTGCCGTCATATGTTGTTTTTATAAGTTTGTTGGTTTAATTCAAATGAGCCATACTTAACAGTTCAGGTGTGAGAACTTTACCTTGATTTAACAAACTCCATCATCTCAGGATGAGTGAAAGGAGTTAAAAAAATATTGTAGATTTGCTTTTGACTGAATGTTTTGTATGTATGCACCTGCCTGATTAGGAGTCATCATAAAATGGACATCAAGGTCTCACTATATCATTTGATATTTTATACCCATTATAGTGTGTTTGTCTGTGATACAGGATGGAAATCTGCAACACCTGTCAACTCTACAGGGTCATCAATGCACCATGTGTGAGAAAAAAGTTGCCAGAAAATCTAATTTAGTGGCTCATATGGCATCGCATATTCGAAGAACTAGCAGGTAAGGTTGCCATACTTATTATTTAGCTTATGTTCAGTTGTAATTGTAAGAGTGAGATTTAGTGAATGACATTCACGTGGGATTTTTTGTAGATTACATTGCTGCAGCTGTCTATTTCCAGATTCATAACATAACAGGCTTAAACTCTATCACAAGAAAATTATGTATCAAAGCACAATATGATGCATATAACAATGAAAGTTGTTTAATGATTGGTATTTGGTACTTGAGATTTTATGAATGCAAGTTTTTATCAAAGTGCATTGATATTTGTTACAGCTTCTTTGTTGATTTTCAGTACAGTATTATTTAATCATTTTACTGCAGCAGTCATATTATTCAGGGACAGGATATTCTCAAATGTTCAAAAAAATTATCTCCTTAAGTTTGTTGTTGCAGTTGACTTGAATGAAATTTTCTAGAAAGAATAACATTCAGTTCAGCCTTGTCATGTGTTTCATTGTGTTGAGGAAGGAGTGACAATTTTTACTTTACCTTTCTGTGATTATGTTAGTGGTAATGTTATATAGAGTTTGGAATCATTCTATGATTTTTGTTGATAGTGAGTGGTTTTGTCTTAGCTGGTTTCTTTGCTGTATGTGGTGTGTAACTTGTGGGAAGAATTTTGGGTTGTATATCATTCTATACCTTTGTGTTATGTGCTTTTTATCTGGCTTGGTTGGAGATGTACATGAACTGCGAGACTGCATGATTTAGGGATGGGAAATCATCTACACTGAAATTTTGGAGCTTTGTTTTCTTGTACTGTGTGAAGGCTGGCCAGATGGAATGTTATCAGGTTGGTTTACTGGTTTGAGGACAGTTCATGTAACTTGCTTCAGTTAGTCCTTGTGTGTAGTGATGGTGAGTAGCAGATGATATCTAGCGAGGTCCTTTGCTGGAGGCGGTGTTTTAGGAGTCTGGTTGGCTGCTTGCCTAGGTTGAGGATTGGTTTATGAGTGGTTCACCTCTG
Source organism: Panulirus argus (assembly GCA_038088735.1). Lineage (NCBI taxonomy): Eukaryota > Metazoa > Arthropoda > Malacostraca > Decapoda > Palinuridae > Panulirus > Panulirus argus. Next base: position 6,945 of record JAYMFT010111267.1, on the reverse strand, counting down.
GGATCGTTGTTGTGAGTTTTGTACCAAGTAGAATGGTGGGTGTTGAAATCTCCTTGAAGATAGGTGCTGGGTATGCTGATCAGGGTTTTCATTTTGGGAGTATATCTGAGGGGCATATGGAGTGGGGAGGAATGTAGGTGTGGATTATGTTATGTTTAGCACTGTAGAATTTTATTTTAATGGATTGTATTTCTTGGATGTTCTCATTGTGAACTGTTGTGTCAGTAGTGTTGAAGGATGAGATGGTTTGGTGGAGGAATAAGTTTTGCTCCTTCTTCTTGTTTGTCGTCTTTATGACTGTGTAGTTGTAGAAAGGTGAGAGGGCAGATTCAGAGGTGAGTATGGTTTCTTAGATGAGTTTGTTGAGTATTTCTGTTTTTTTTCTGCCATTGGTGTAGACTTACAATGTGTTGAGTTTCTCTCTATAGGGTTCTTTGGAGTAAAAGGGTTTGTTGTAGATAGTGAATGTGCATCTAGGTAGCAAAATTAGGTGGGAGGATTAAGTAGAAGTAATTTTTTTTATCATACTTGATTGCTGTTTCCCGCATCAGCAAGGTAGTGCTAGGAAACAGATGAAAAAAGACCCATCCACTCACATATACACATATATACTTACATGCTCATACACATACATGTGCATATCAACAAATACATATATACATACAGACATATACATATATACACATGTACATATTCATACTTGCTCTCCCTCATCCATTCCCGGCGCAACCCCACCCCACAGGAAACAGCATCACCACCTCTTGCAGCAGTGAGGTAGCACTAGGAAACAGCCGAGAAAAGGCCACATATGCTCCTGCTCATTCTTTAGCTGTTGTGTGTAATGCACCAAAACCACAGCTCTCTGTCCACATGCAGGCCCCACAGACCATTCCATGGTTTACCCCAGATATTTCACATGCCCTAGTTCAGTCCATTGACACACATCGACCCCATTATACCACGTTGTTTCTGTTAACCTATTCTATGCACACCTTTCACCCTCCTGCATGTTCAGGCTTTGATAGCTCAGAATCTTTTTCACTCAGTCCTGCTGCCTCCAAATTGGTCTTCTGCTCCTCCTAGTTTCCAACACCTCTGACACATATATCCTCTTTGTCAACCTTTCCTCACTCATTCTCTCCATATGTCCAAACTATTTCAACACTCTCTTCTGCTGTCTCAACCACATTGTTTAGTTTACCACACATCTCTCTTACCCTTTCATTACTTAATCAGTCAAACCACTTCACTTCATTTCGAACACATTTGCCCTCCTCCATATAACCCTATCTGTAACCCATTCCTCACAATCATATAATATTGTTTGAACTACTGTTCCTTCAAACATACCCATTTTTGCTCTCAGAGATGACATTCTCTCTTTCCACACATTCTTCATTGCTCCCAGAACCCACACCCCCATCCCTACCCTATGACTCACATCGGCTTCCATTGTTCCAATTGCTGACAAGTTCAGTCCCAGATATCTAAGCACTTTACTTTCTCCAGTTTTTCTCTATTCAAACTTACATCCCAACTAACTTTTTCCTCAACCCAGCTGAACATAATAACCTTGCTCTTATTCGCATTTACTCTCAGTTTTCTCCTTTCACACACTTTTCCAAATTAAGTCACGAATTTCAGCAGTTTCTCACGCAAATCAGCCCCCAATGCTGTATTATCGGCAAACATCAATTGACTCGCTTCCCAGGCTCTCTCCTCCCCAACATACTGCATACTTGCCCCTCTCTCCAACAGTCTTGCATTTACTTCCCAAATCACCCCATCCATATACAAATTAACAACCATGGTGACAACACACACCCCTTCCACAGAACAACCTTCACTGGGAACCAATCACTCTCCTCTCTTCATACTCGTACACATTCCTTACACCATTGATAAAAGCTTCTCGCTGATTCTAGCACCTTCCCTCCCGCACCATATATTCTTAAGACCTTCCACAAAGCATCTCTATTAACCATATCATATGCCTTCTCCAGATCCATAAATGCCACATACAAATCCATCTGTTTTTCTAAGTATTTTCAAATACATTCTTCAAAGCAAACACCTAATCCACACATCCTCTACCACTTCTAAAACCACACTGCCCCTCACCAGTCTGATACTCTGTACTTACCTTCACCCACTCAATCAATACACTCTCATGCAATTTTCCAGGTATACTCAACAAACTTATGTCTCTGTAGTTTGAACATTCACCTATATCCTCCTTTGCCTTTGTACAGTGGCACTATACATACATTCTTCCAATCCTCAGGCACTTCACTATGATCCATACATACAATGAATACCCTTACCAACCAATCAACGACACAGAGTCACCCCCTTTGTTAATAAATTCAACTACAATACCATCCACTCCTGCCGACTCCTTGCCGTATTTCACCTTCTGCTAAGACTTTCACCACATCTCTTCTCACCAAACCACTCTCCCAGACTCTCTCTTTTTGCACACCACCCCGAGCAAAACACCCTACATTTGCCACTCCATCATCAAATGCATTCAACAATCCTTCAAAATATTCACTCCATCTTCTCACTCCATCACTACCTGTTATTGCTTCCTCCCTTGCTCCCTTCACTGATGTTCCCACTTGTTCTCTTGTCTTTCATGTGTTTATTAACCTCCTTCCAAACCATATTTTTATGCTTCATGAGGTTTAATGATACTCACTCACTCCAACTCTCATTTGGCCACTTTTTCAACCCTTGCACCTTTCCCTTGACCTCCTGCCACTTTCTCTTATACATCTCCCTGTCATTTGCCCTCCTTCCTTGTAAGTACCATCCAAACACCTTTCTTTTCTCTTTCACTAACAACTTTACTTCTTCATCCCTCCGCTCACTACCTTTCTAATCTGATCGCCTCCCACCTTTCTCATGCCACATGCATCTCTTGCATATTCCATCGCTGCTTCCCTAAATACATCCCATTCCTCACCCAGTTCCCTCACCTCATTTGCTCTCACCTTTTGCCATTCTACACTCAAACTTTCCTCGTATTTCTTCACACAAGTCTCCTTTTGAAGCGCACTTACTGTACCACGCTCTTTTCCCCTATATTGTCGCCTCTTGTTTGAAAAACTCTACAAATCTTCACCTTCGCCTCCACAAGATAGTGATGAGACATCCCACCAGCTGCCCCTCTTAGCACATTCACATCCAAAAGTCTCTCTCTTACATTCCTATCAATTAATACGTAGTTTGGTAATGCCCTTTGACCGTCTTTCCTACTCACATACATATACTAATGTATATCTCTCTTTTTAAACCAGGTATTCCCTATCAGCAGTCTTTTTTCAGCACCCAAATCCACAAGCTCTTCACCATTTCCATTCATGACACTGAATACCCCATGCACACAAATTATACCCTTAACTGCCACATCACTCACCTGTGCATTCAAAGTAATATGTTGGAATATTATTCAGGGATATTTGGGAGACACATTAGGTTAAAGCTGTCAGTAGGAACATTATTTAGGAACCTCTGGAAACCCTGCACTACAGTTGCTCTCTGCCCATGGCTTATCCACATCCAAGCCCCACAGACCTTTCCATGGTTTACCCAAGACATTTTGCATGCCATGATTCAATCCATTGACGGCATGTTGACCCCAGTATACCACATCGTTCCAATTTATTCTATTCTGTGCATGCCTTTCACCCTCCTGCATGTTGAGGCCACAGTTGCTCAAAATCTTTTTCACTCCATCTTTCCATCTCCAGTTTGGTCTCCCAGTTCTGCTTTTTCCCTCCACTTCTGACACATATCATCTTTGTCAACACAGCCTCTTCTGTTCTCTCAACCACAGCTTCTGTTCTCTCCACCACACTTTTTTATTACCATACATCTCTCCTACCCTTTCATTACTTACTTGATCAAACCCCCCTCACACCACATATTATCCTCAAACATTTCATTTCTAACACATCCACCCTCCTCCACAGAACCCTATCTAAAGCCCCTGCCATGCAACCATATAATATTGTTGGAAATACTGTTCCTTCAAACATACCCATTTTTTCCTTTGAGATAATGTTCTCTCTTTCCACATATTCTTCATCACTACTAGAACTTCGCCCCCTCCTACACCTGCCTCTACAGTTGCATTCACTGCCAAGTCTACTCCCAGATCTCTAAAACACTTCCCTTTTTCCAATTTCTCACCATTCAAACTTACATCCTAAACCCAGCTAACCCTAATAACCCTGCTTTTATTCCCATTCACTCTTAACTTTCTCCTTTCATTTACTCTTCCAAACTCAGTCACCAACTTAGTCTTCCACACTCAGGCACCAACTTAGTCTTCCAAATTCAGTCACCAGCTTCTGCAGTTTCTCACTCAATTCAGCCACCTGTTGTATCATTAGCGAACAACATCTGGCTCACTTCCCAGGCCCTCTCATTCCCAACAGACTGCATACTTGTCCGTCTCCTCAAGACTCTTGCATTTATCTCCCTCACCACCTCATCCATAAACAAATTAAACAACCATGTTGACATCAAACACCCCTTCCACAGACCAACCTTTACTGGGAACCATTTACTCTCCTCTCTTCCTACTTGTGCACATGCCTTACTTCCTTGATAAAAACTTCTCACTGCTTTTACCAGCTTACCTCCCACACTATATATACGTAAGACCTTCCACAAAGCATATCCATCAACTTTAGTGTATGTTTTCTCTAGATCTTTAAATGCCACAGACAAATCCATCTGTTTTTCTAAGTATTTATTACACACAATCTTCAAAGCAAACACCTGATCTACACATCCTCTACCACTTCTGAAACCACACTTCTCCCCAGCCTGATGCTCTGTACATGCCTTCTCCCATTCAATCAATATCCTCCCATACAACTTACCAGGTATACTCAGCAAACTTATGTATCTGTAGTTTGAACACTCATATTTATCCATTTGCCTTTATATAATAGCACTATACATGCATTCCACCAAACCTCAGGCACTTCACCATGAGCCGTACACATAATGAATATCCTTACCAACCAATCAACAACACAGTCACCCTCTTTTGTAATAAATTCAACTGCAGTACCATCCACCCCAGCTGCCTTGCCGCATATCATCATCTGCAAGGCTTTCACCACTTCTGTCTTCATCAACCCACTCTTTATGACTTTCTTACTTCGCATACCACTTCAACCAAAGCACCCTACATCTACCATTCTATCATCAGACACATTTAACAATCCTTCAAAATATTTACTCCATCTACTCCTCTCTTCATCACTACCTTTTATCACTTCTATTTTGCCCACTTCACCAATGTCCCCATTACTTATCTTGTATTTTGCACATTATCTACCTCCTTCCAAAACATCTTTTTATTTTCCCTAAAGTTTAAGGATATTCTCTCACCCCAGCTCTCATTTGACCTCTTTTACAACCCTCTCACCTTCCTCTTGACCTCCTGCTGCTTTATCTTATACATCCCCCAATCATTTTCACTCCCCTGTAAGTTTCACACAAATGTCTCTCTTTTCTCTTTCACTATTAACTCTTCTTCATCTCAACACTCCCTACCCCTTCTAATCTGCCCACCTTCCACCTTTCACTTGCCACATACATCTTTTGCACATGCTATCTTTGCTTCCCTAGATACCTCCCATTCCTCATCCACTCCCCTGACTTCATTTGCTCACACCTTTTGCCAGTCTACACTCTGTCTCTGCTGGTATTTCTTCACACAAGTCTGTTTTCTAAGCTCACTAACTCTCACCACTCTCTTGTCCCCTACATTGTTTCCACTTTTTCGAAAACCTTATCAAATCTTCACCCTCGCTTTCACAAGATATTGATCAGACATCCCACCAGCTGCCCCTCTCAGTACATTTACATCCAAAAGTCTCTCTTTTACATGCCCATCAATTAATACATAATTGAACAATGCCTGTTGATGCTCTCTCCTACACAGATACATATACTTGTGTATATTTCTCTTTTTAATCCAGATATTTCCAATCACCAGTCTTTATTCTGCACACAACTCCATAAGCTCTTAACCATTTCCATTCATAACACTGAATACCCCATGTGAACCAATTATACCCTCAACTGCTAGATTACTTATCTTCGCATTTAAATCATCCATCCCTAATACATGGTCTTGTTTACCAGAACTGTTGAAACAATCATGTAGTTGATACCAAGACACTTGCCTCTCATGATTTTTCTTCTCATGGCCAAGTGCATAAGCACCAATAATCACCAAACTTTCACCATCCACTTTCAGTTTTACCCACATCAGTCTAGAATTTACTTCCTTACGCTTTATCACACATTCCCACACCTCCTGCTTTAGTAATATTGCTACTCCATCCTTAACTCTTGTTCTCTCACCAACCCCTGATTTTACTCCTGAGACATTTCCAAAGCATTCTTCTCCTTTACCCTTGAGCTTCATTTCATGAAAAGCCAGAACATCTAGATTTTTTCCTCAAACATGCCACCTAGCTCTCCTTTCTTCTCATCTTGGTTACATCTACTCACATTCAGACACCCCCAGTCTTAGCCTTCAAGGAGGAAGAGCACTTCCTGGTTGGCTCCATCTGTTTCCTCTTTTATGAATTGTGATACAAAAATGGTAGTGTTTTCAGTTCCCCGCTCCCTCCCCTTTTAGTCGCCTTTTACGACACGCAGGGAATATGTGGGAAGTATTCTTTCCTATCTCCAGGGATAATATATATATATATATATATATATTTTTTTTTTTTTATACATATTTGCCTTTTCCTGTGTTAGCAAGGTAGCATTAAGAACAGAGGACTGAGCCCCCGAGGGAAAATCCTCACTTAGCCCCCTCTCCGTTTCCCTATTGGAAAAGCAGAAACTGGAGGGGAGGATTTCCAGCCCCCCGCTCCCTCCCCTTTTAGTCACCTTTTACGACACGCA
>JAYMFT010111256.1:0-13503 GCA_038088735.1 Panulirus argus | reverse complement strand
GGGGGGGGGGGGGGGGGGGGGGGGGGGGGGGGGGGGGGGGGGGGGGGGGGGGGGGGGGGGGGGGGGGTTCGACAGGATCTGGTTGGTCACTGGGAGGTTTGCAGGGGTTCGACAGAACCTGGTCACTGGGAGGTGGCTAGGGGGTTCCACAGAACCTGGTCACTAGGAGTTGGTCAGGGGTTCCGACAGGATCTGGTCACTGGGAGGTGGCCAGAGGGTTCGACAGGACCTGGTCACTAGGAGGTGACGTGGGGTTCGACGGGACCTGGTCACTGGCAGGGGAGTGAGAATGTATATTATTTATCATGTTGATATAGAGCTGGGGAATATTTTTTTTCCCGTAGTATTGGTATTGATCCTGGCCCTAATCCCCGTGTATGAGCTGGTTCGCTGACATTCGCCAATATTTACACTGATCACACGATGGTGGATGATCATCAGCGTGTGGACGGTGCGAGGAAAGACGGGATATTTCGGGACATATGGCTAGGGCGGGGGATGGGGAGGGAAGCAAGCAGGGAGGGAGGGACCACCGTCGTCCCAACGGATAGTGGCGGAGGGACGGGTGACGTGGAGGGGCAATGAACCCACTTTATTGGCCTTTTGTAGCAATGGCCTGGGAGACAGGAAGAGGGGAGACGGCGGCGTTAGGGGTGGGAGGGGAGGCTGCTATCCCCCCCCCCCCTTGGTGACTGATTGTATATATATTAAAATGATAGGAGAAGTAATGAAGATCGCATTCAATCGCACCTCAACGATATGAAGAAAGACGTCTGGTGGAAAGTTACAATATCTATGGAGCTATTGTCTCCCGGTTTGTACGCTAAAGCTGTGAGTGGCATAAGCTCCAATTGCCTTACGATAAGCCGGGGGAATACATATGTACAATCTATTTGTCCTCCAGTCTGGTCACAACTGGTGCAACCGAAGGCCATTTTTCTTTTCCATTAATGAAAGTTATTTGAATTTAATTAATGGATCCGTGAATGGGATTGTAGTGGTGGTGGGACAAGGTTTGAGGGTTGGGGGAGGGGTCAGGGGAAAGGGTGCTGGGTATAGGGGGGGGGATTTTAGGGGAGGGCAGAGATTTACACGGGTCGAGGGGAAGGGGTGGTTGAAGGGGGAGGGGGGAAAATCCGATTTTTGCATTAGGGTGAGGGCGGCGCCATATGGCCCGGCCGGCCATCCGGCTCGTTGAGAAGCGGTATAATTGGGCGCTTCGAGTGATGGTAAGTTATTGGTTCCGTCGATGCGGAAGGGGGGCCCCCCGAGGAGGCCAGTGTCAGTGGTCGTTGCTCCCCCCTGTGTGTGAACTGTGTCCCCCCCCCCCCCCCCCACAACCTCACTCACTCCCTCCCTCCCTCTCCGCAAGACGGTATTGCCCGCACGAGCGAGACCGGATTGGAAGACGATGATGATGATGATGATGTTATCGCCTGACGAGAACATGGAGGGGATGCTGCGTCCTGAGGTGTACTCTAGCGGTGTGCTCAACGCGCCGGACTTAATTCTAGCCAACGACGCCGAGTGTAATGCTGTTAGTACACAGACTGGGTCCAGTTGAAGACGCGCCTGAGGATGGCTTCCGGACCGTTAAGAGCAACACACACACACCCACCCTCTACCTTTTACACTTGGGAGTCGTTGACATGAGAGAGAGAGAGAGGTGCAATGGTTGTTGCTTGTGACATGGGGTGGGATGGGGTGGGGGTGTCCCCCTCCGGTCATATGGTGAGGTTCCCTCGCCCCTGGCCATAAATAATTACCCTGCGGGACTCCGGGCATAATGGTTGGAATACGTTCCTCCTCCTCCTCCTCGGCTCTCCCCTCTGGCGTGCGTTAATATTTCCCCCTGGTTCATTCATCGACCCGTGTCCCCTCTCCTTGTTTCCTCTCTCTCCCCTCGTAGACTGTAATCACTTCTCCCCTCTCACACACCACCCTTTCGTTCTTACCCTTCCCCTCTCTCTCTCTCTCGCTCCCCTCCTCCCCCTTCTAACCTTATAGACTGTAATCACTCCTCCCCTCCCTCTGCCTCTCTTTCTCGCTCTCCCCTTCTCCCCAGCTTTTTATCCCTCGGTCGTCTCCCCCACGTCCGGCGCCTCAAGATCCCCTGTTATCTTCCCTCATCTTGCCACACTGTCTTCACCATATCACTTCATTCCACTCACCTCACCCCGCCATCCTTTCCTCCCCCACCCTTCCTGTCACCCAATCCCCAAAGCGGGTCCTTCCTTCCTCCCCCACCCTCCCCTACACCACGCACAGCTCCCCATGTCTCTCCCCCCACCCCCCTCCCGCCTCTTTATATCTCCCCACCCATCGCTCTTCAATTTTCTCGCCTTCTTATTCAGGGAGAGATCGATCTGTGTATACGTTCCCTCAGTGGCCCGCCCTCCCCACACCACACCAAGCCGCCTCTCTCTCTCTCTGTCTTTCCTCGCTATTTACCCTCCCTCCCTCTCCCTCTCTCTCTCTGGCTTCCCCTTCTCCCCTCCCCTTTTATTGCCCCTCTCTTCGTTTATTACACAGCCACCTTAATCAATTGTCATGGTTATTAGGTGCATTAGCCGTGTGTGTGTGTGTGTGTGTGTGTGTCACAGCCGTGGCAGCACAGTTCCACCGGAACACTTCGCTCTCTGCAACATTGTTATGAAATACTGACAACTCACACGGGTTGTGCGTTACAAGACTATGTCGCCAACACTAACAACGAGCTGTAATTTTATTGTGAGGAAAATTTAACGATAGGTTGTAGGTTAGCAGGGATGCGGAGGCTAACAATAGGTTGTAAGTTAGCAGGGAGTGGAAGTTAACAACAGGTTGTTGGAAGCGGAGGTTGATTACAGCTTGTTCTAAGACGACTCGGGGGGGGGGGGATGGGGGTAAGTATGGAAAGGGTCTTGTGTCTCCTCTTCCCTTCCTCCAAAGTTTTTGGGACAAACTATAGTGCGGCTTGTGGTGGCTCAACCACGCCCCCTGGCCTGGTTAGTGCCTTCCCTGCCGGGACCATCCCCCTGGCAACGCCCATTCCAGTGAGAGTGGGTGGGTGAGAGTCTTTGACCACGTCCCTGCGCGAGGGAGAGTGGGTGGGCGAGAGTCTCCGGTCGCGCCCCTGCCAGGGAGAGTCAGTGGGTGTGGTTCTCTAGCCACGCTCTTGCCGGTGAGAGTTGATGGGTGAGAGTCTCTGGCCACACCCCTGCCGGGGAGAGTGGGTGTGTGCGAGGACCTGGCCAGCACCAGGTGACGGGATCGTAAAGATTTTATTCTCATTGGTGTTTACTCTCACTCCGGACTCCTGTACTCTCTCTCTCTCTCTCTCTCTCTCCTCCCCGGAGACCTCTCACTGAATTGTCTCCCAGTTACTGTCGTCACTCTCACCTCTTTCTCCCACAGCCGAGAACTTACGTCTCTCCCACTCTCAACTCCCCTCTCACCGCCCCTCCACTAGCACTCCCTCCTTTCCACGGTCATGTACACTCCCGCCTCTCCAGCTCTTCCACGCTGTCAAACCTCTTCAGTACTCTCACCTCTCTTTCTCTCTCCTCGCTCACACTTGGGCTCTCCTTGGCTTTTCAATAGTGCTGCCCTCCCAACCAGCCTTTGCTCTCACTAACCCCCCTCCCTCCCCTTCTCCTACCGCCCCCTCTCCCTCCCACTCTCACTCAACATTCTCCCCAGATCTCCTCCTAATATTTTTTTCTTTATCCATTCTACTCTTGCCTCCTCCTCACCCCCAACTCCATTTTCTATGATCGGCTACATCTCCAATCTCTACCCGTCCCATTTTCGTATTCTGTGTTTCTTTCCCTGGCCTCCTCCATCCTTGTACCGTCCTCTATCCCCTCTCTTCCATGTCTTATTTCTTCTCTCTTTCTTTATTCTTGTTGTGTGTGTTTGAACGCACGCTTTCTGTGTGTCTGTCATTACCCGAGATATGGCATGGTCTCGAAAGCCGGTGGTGGGGGAGGTTCGTTCGTCTGTGGACACTTTTATGCTGTCATTGTGGACGGCTTCTCTCTTTCTCTCTCTCTCTCTCTCCCCCACACACACACACGTAATCCCCTCTCCCCACCTACCAATAAAAGTTTTGCACAACACGACTCTTCTATATTTCGGCTTCAGAATTTATTTGCACGTTGTGACTGTTTCGCCCACAGCGAAATAAATCATTTTTCCCCCCCGTTTTGTGTGTGTCGTATATGAGTATTTCGGGATATGTTGTGCTGGTGTGTGTGTGTGTGTTGGAAGGCACTAGTTTATTATATATATAAATGCGTCAGTTTTCTCTTTTGGTTCTGAATTTAATCATGTTAAAAAGTTTGATTATGATCAGTGATATTCATGGTTTTTAATATATGTATGTGTATATATATCCCTTCTTATGTGCTCATGTGGGGAGGAAGGTATTCCACCTCCCAAGGGTGGGTTGTTAACAATCTGTTGTATCGACACTCTGACTAACGTGAGTTGGTTCTTCCCTGGCGCGCGTGTGCGTCTGTGTGTGTGTGCGTGTGTGTAGCGGAACAGCACCTCGCCTGGGGAGAAGTACCGGCCGCGGTCCCGCACCCCGGACGACCACGACTCCAAGCGACGCAAGGAGGACAAGAGCCACGACTCTGACGGGGAGAAGAGCGACCAGGACCTGGTGGTGGACGTAGCCAACGAGGTGAGTAATTCCATTCCTCTTTCTCTCTCTCTCTCTCATCTCCTCCTTTCTCCATATATATATATATATATAATACTGTGATGACTTCCCGCATCTCATAACCAGGGCTGTTGTATATGCAGATGATTTGTACGCTAAGCTTTGAATAATTGCGTTAGGGACGGTAGTGTTTGTGAAGCTGCGTTTTTATATATAAATAGAATCACCCCCTTTCCCCCTCCTCCACCCACCCACCCCCAAGTTTGTTTTTGTCCCCGGGGGGGGTGAACACACACACAACGATGGCAAGTTTCTTTCTCAACAGAGGGAGAGAAAAAAAAAAATAATTCGTTTGGTTTTTGTCACATCGCGCTGGTATATCTCGTCACCTTCAGTATAGTTGTTAAAGATTGGAGATAGATTGGTTGACTGACTGACTGATTGATTAATGATTTAAAAAGAAAAACATTATCGGCCGCGTGTTAACGTACAAAGTTACCAGCCTCAAAACTCTGGCAGTGTGCACAGGTAGACTACAGAATGTAAACTTAGCCAAAAAAAAAAAAAAAAAAAAAAGCATGTGAAAAAATAAAAACATAAAAAAGACAGAGCAGCCAAATCTATGTCTAATGGATGTGTAACATTTTCCAACCCCAAAGATGCCTTCCGTAATGGAGATGTGCTCGTGGCCTCAATCATACTGGGATGTTGTGGAAGAGATTCAGAACGGAGCCAGACGTTGGGTTGAGGTTAAACTGACCGCTATGGACCCCCTCCGCAATGCCTCCGGCCACTTCAACTTCGCTGGGACGTGACTGGTTTGTGTCTAGTTTTTAGTTCGTCTCTACGAAGTGGAGGAAGAACTATCCCTCTGTCTTTGAGCGACCGCGTCACTGTTCCGCGATTTATACCACGTCCAACACCTTGGTTTATAGTTTCTGTTGTTTTCTTCTTCTTACATGAAGGGAGTTTAAGTTCTTTGGCCATTTCATTTCATGTTCAGATGCGCATTGGTGAGCACCTTTTGTTTTCAAGCACCCTACCCCAAGCTAGGTCGCCCTGACCGACATAGTTCACGCCTCCGAGTTGGAAAAAAAAAAAAAAAAGATTCGTAATCGGTGATTTACATGTAGACAATATAAGCGAATGATGTACTCAGTACTTACAGCTCTTAGTGTGCCACGCGTGAGTGAGATCCATGCCCTCCACACACACCATCAGTATGTGTATACACAAGTCCAGCCTGCTCGTGCACCGTAGTCATTCGCGTCATGTGCTCCTCCACATTACTGTGGGATAATCCGATGCGGGAGATCAGTATGCAGACGTGAGGTTGGTTGCTGCAGCACACCACCAGACATGCTAATGTTGGCACGTCACCCACTGCTTGCCTGGAATGATGGGAGGAATTTTGGAAATTTTATTTTATTTTTTCTCATTTCATTTTTTGTTAAACAAATTATAATCTAGAATAGTAAGTTTAGAATTAAGAATAAGAGTTACATCAAACTAGGGTGGCGTAAAGATTACAACATATCAAAATGATTTCGTAAATATACAGTGTGACAGAACACCACAACCCATCAGACATACACCCACAAGTGACTGCACTCCCCAGACACATTGGAGTTATGCACAGTACCCATCTCTCCCGCGTTACCAACACGTTTTAACATTTCACAAGACCCGCCCCTCACGACCATGATACTAAACACTGAACGCCCTACTCTCTACTTGCCTTGTACTTGCGTCACAGACGCTCATACGTAACATCACCACAGTTTATGACCTGTGGGCCCGCCCAGCGGACGTGGCAAGTTTCCTGAGCGCTGCGGGAGCTCCACAGAAAGGACTGCTGGGGTTGGAAGTTAAGGATTATACATGTATGTATATTGTTATACAACCCCAAGACATTTTCTCAAGGGGCTCCTGCAACTTCAGGCTGCGCTACGCTAAGTAACAGGATTGACTGATTATTTTTGGAGACTGTTCCGTGTATCGCTATCTGACGAGGATGCAGCCTCGTATGTTCCGTGTATCGCTATCTGACGAGGATGCAGCCTCGTATCCCTAAATCAGGACCTCATCCAAAGGGAGTCCTGGGGTTGTGTATATATATATATATATATATATATATATATATATATATATATATATTATAATTCTTCCCACGTAAGGAATTCACTGGTGACTAGTAATGATAATGTTGGAGCAGCAACTGGTGATTTGTGTAATATGCCTTTGAGCGCTCACTGGTGGCAGCTGTGGGATGCGATGACCAGCTGGTCTGTAATTGTGCATGCAAGATCATCCCCGCTCCATAATATTTTACCGGGTAGAATTCCCGAGGAATTTTAAATGATAGAATATTTTGGCTTAATGCTCTTTCAGAATACGACTCACTGGTTTGTTCTGTCTCGGTTTTATAATGAGAGGTTGAATTCTGTAAATAGTATATACACACACCGTCAGAACTTTTTTTAATTATGGACCAAGCAAAGGAATTGCTACATAAAGAAATTAAAGTTAGAGAGAGAGAGAGAGATAGAATGATTGTCCTGATATAAAGTAATTATGTAATTAAAGGGAGGTATGTGAGCGGTATTGTGTGTGTGTAATTAGCATTGTACATTTGTTATTTAACGGTGAAGGATGTGCTTTAATTTATCCGGTTGCTCCTTCGTCTCTCCCCCCCTCGCAGGACCCCAACACTCCACCCCAGGCGAACGGCGACCACAGAGACGTTCGGGAAAACGGCGAGAAGAAACCGGAACGGCCGCCCTCGCAGTCCTCCTCCTCCCGATCGACGCCACAGCTTAAACACGAAAAGGTACGTTCCTACGACCAACCACCACTCCTCCTCCTCCTCCTCCTGCCGCTGCCGCCTTTACCGCTCTTGTTGACCTACCTATACAGCTGCTGTGCCCTTTTTTACTGCTCTCGTTGGCCCTACCCCGCCGTACACAGCTGCTGCTGTAGTAAAACCTTGCTTGGTCACTGTGGGCTCACACGCACGCAAAGAGCTATATATGTGTTTTGGGAATGTTGCTTTACTAAGAGGCTCTCTTTCTCTCTGTGTCTGTCTTGTGTGTAAAAGTGTGCCTTACTTCATGAACATAGTCGCGCTTTTCAACTCCTCCTTCGCCACGAGCATAATAGAGAGGTGGTATTTTGTCAACACATCTGCTGCGCTTCCAGTGTGTACGTATTAAGTTTCATGTCGTGTTTGGCTCTATTTGTTGGACGTTTGTGAGGCTGGCGAGTTGCTCATTTGTTTAACGCTTCCAGTTACGCGAGACAAGAGTAAAGACTGTTTGTAGCGTCAGCCAGATCATTAGTAATGTTTTGACACCGTAAATGGCTAGTGTAAACAGCAACGCTTGTGTTAAATTCCCCTGTAGTGAAGATTTAGCACGATAGGTAGGTCAGGCCTCACATTAGCCATCTTAAGACAACTCCTCGAGTATTAGGGTGCTGTCCCCTGGGTATGACTGTATGACCTCTGATCTATCCTAGAGGGTCAGGTCAAAGGTTATAGACCCTCGTAGATCGAGGTGGCATCGGCGTGCTCAAGAGTTCACACAGCAACACCACAATTAGTAGTGCCTGTACACAGGCGATCACTTCCTCTCTCCGTACATCCATCCCTTTGTAGCTGGTACGAATTCATTTTGCTTTACATTATGAATGGATTTGGTTACTGAGCATCAAGGGCTGATATGTAGCTCTCCTGTCGAGTATATATTTAATGCATACACTCTCCAGATACACAGAAGTAATACATGACTCCTCCATTATTGGTGAGGCTCCATTTTCTTACGCATCTCACTTTTACATTCGGCTATCCATTCCTGGTACCAACATCAGAGTTCCATTGTCCAAATTCGCCTTTTTTTCTCTCTCTCTTCATTTTTTGGTGTTATCATCTTCGTTCTCAAAACCTCCAGGAGGAACCTCTGTACACGACACGTATCGTTACAAGAGTGTCTGTCGCCTTGGGAAAGGGTGGTCGCGGGCTTCCCGCGCAGTGTGGTCACGTGAGATGCGTTCAGTAGCGGCGGTAACTTGACACTTGAGGCAGCAGGTGGTCAAGTCTTGCCCCCCTCCCCCTACTAGTCATTTGCCCAGCACATCACCCCCATCCCTTGCATACCTCATGCCCATTCCGTATTACGTCGTATTCGTTCCTTCACCTCCAGCACATGTCGTCGGTTCCTTGCAGAACACCACACACATACACGCACACACACACACACACACCCTCAGGCCCCTTCTTCAACACATCTCCACAGCCCCCCGTCTGCATCATGCTATGTCCTCCTTCAGTACGGACCCCCCACCTCACCTCACCACTCCTCTTCAGCTTTCCTCCCCAGGTACATTTCCACGCTTCCCTCTCTCTCTCTCTCTCCACAGTTTACACCCCTTGGGCACTCCATGGACACAACCGCGCTTCTACTCGCCAGCGCACCCTGTGCGCAGGTCCCTCCACCTCCACGTGGCCTCTCGCTCACGCGGATCTGGGCATCCCTACCACCCCAGCCACACCGCCAGTACCACCATCACCACATGGTGAGCTGTCCTCATCCCCGACCGACGTCACCACTACACACACGCCTTTTCAATGCTGTGCTTATAACAGGAGCAGCAGAGGAGCTGTGGTGGTCACTGCCCGAGCCCACCTGTCGCCACCTACGTCCTATCCTCAACCACCCACCTGCCACTCACAGCCCATCCCTCGCCACCTACTTCCCACCACATACCGCCCACTGGTTCTCTCTCTCACCGGTCGCACCACCGGCCTGCTACGCATTACCGCCTCCCCCTATGCCATTCCGTGCACGCACACATTCCACTATCGGCCACCAGCCACCTGCAGTGTGACCGAGGAACGGAAATCTAATGAGGTATGTATGAGCGGGAGCCACCCAGTAGCAGAGGCGGCGTCCTCTCTCTTCATTTACCTCAGGACACTACTGCACCCCCTCCCTCCTCCATCCTCACCCTGGGGAGGATCCCGCCACGCCTCGTGGAACCCGAATGGCCATCTGCTGTCACTTGTTAAGAGGGTGAGGTTCGCCGTAAAGACCCGTCCATCCGTTGTGGATGTCGGCTTCAGAAAACATTTATTGCAACTGCTTCGTTTCCTGGTTCAGATGGTAACGTATCTGTGCTGTGCGGATGTGGGCAGCAGTTGGGGGAATGTTACCCACTGGATACAGACTGGACGTCCTAAATATGAACTCGATCATCTGTTTTAAGACCAAAAAAAAGAAATATGTCTGGGAGAATGTACGCGAGTCGTAACCTCTTCCATCCTGAAGATTTTGCTATATTTCTGTTATTATTTCTTAAAAGATTTCGTTTGGGGGTAAGTATTAACAAAACATTTCTGTGATACGGCTGAAAGCTACATCGGTTGGGGTAAGTGGAGGCAAACACAGAGCGTAAAATACATATCGACATAACGAGGGTAACGGGCGGGCCACAGACCCATCGGGTTTGCTCCCGTCGTAAACGGGAACGTACCGTTAATAGTACTATCAACGGGTGCTTTGAAACAAAGAGTTGTTAACAAAGTTACTTATGTCGGTATCAATACAGGAGGAGGTCTGTATAAATCGCATTCGACATATACAGAATATAATTGCCTTGGAGGTGACCAAAGGAGGAATAGGGTGCATCACGTACACACTGTGTGTAACTTACAGGATACAAAGAGGTACTTAATGGTTGCGAAAGAAATATTACACCACCAAGGATTTACTCGGCAGAGCTAATCGGATGGAGAGCGGAGCCGACGGACAGTTGGAATGCTCTGGGTCATGGGACTCCAGCAAATTGCTCACGTACTTGTAACCTTGGGCGTGTTTTGATAGTTGTAGTAAACACACACACACACACACGACTGCCCTTAACCCACACACAGACACACAGTGTGTGTGTGGGTTAAGGGCAAACAGCCGAGAGGTGGATGGGGGCAAGTATACAACGCGCAGTGGGTTCGCGTGAGAAGAAGTGGCGTCATCACCGACTGCGCCGTACAAAGTGAGATAATGGAAGGTATTCGTATATCTGTGTTCACGATGCTTAACCTCAACATATGCAATTTGCTCCGGCCAGGGTGGTTTTTAGGTGTCACGTCGTCGTCCGTTGTTTATTACGAGAGGGTGGGGGTTTGGGAATCGGGTCGGAGGTAATACGGAGAGGGGGAGAGGCAGATAAGGGTCGTGGTTGGATTACAAAGAAAATAGCAGGGGAGGGCGGAGAGAGAGAGGGGGGAGTAACAGACACACCAGATCGTTGTGAAGTGCCGTCCGTGGTTGTGTGTGTGTGTGTGGTCGGGCGTTATTTCTTGAGGACAGACGACAGCAACAACGCCTTTGCTTTAAGACAGTTAAAGTAAGTGCATTTTACCGTGGGACGGAAATCTTTTATAAGAGAACCGCACTTTTTTTTAATTACATAATGGCCCATCCCCCTAACAGCATAACCAAGTAGAGTGGGACTGTGGCGAAGACTCTGCAGGGCTTCACTGAATCAGAATGAGTTCGTTAAGGGCAAACTGGTACTCCGGGAGTGGCGCCGAGTTTTAATCAAGACAAGGGGTGTTAACTCCTAAAGAAGTGGAGGCTCGTCTCGCTGTTAAGTGGGCCATTAGGTGGTTAAGGAGGCGGGGAGTTACTCTTGGCAGTGACGCGGTGTCGCCCAACACTGGTACTGTGCTTGTCACTCACAAACACTCCTCGCTTCCATCTTATGTGTATATGTTACAGCAAATCAACCGTCGACTGCGATGCTCACTTCTCTCTCTCTCTCTCTGTTGGTTAGGTTTCACATTAATATTCTTCCTCGTTGCGGTCATACAAGTTTATAGACGCCGTCAGTTGGTTTAGTCGCGTCCTTTTCTGGTGTGTGGGTTCGTATGTGTCGAGGCGGGAGCCTGAGGGTAGAGGGAGGGGACAGTATGCACTAGTAACATCATCTCGTTTGTGGTTCATCATCGTAGCAGTGTGTGTGTGTGTGTGTGTATTGCCACTTTGCCTTGTCACGTCACACATCATCCATCAGTCCTGTTGTCTTGTACGCTCACTCCCTCCCTCACCTGGACCTGGCCGTCCCTTGTGATCTGTTGTTGTTGACTTGCATGGAGTGTTTAGTAACACCTTCACCCCTGAGTTAGTCTGGATTGAGTGTGTCTCATCAGCCAGAACATTGTACAAGGTAGAAATAAAAACAAAGAATTATGTTGTATGTCTCTGTGTCTGTGCGTGTGTGCGCGCGCGCTTGTGTGTGTGTGTGTGTGAGTGTGTTAGTATGAGGCCTCGAGTGTCTGGGCTGTGCACGTGACCGTGGCTGCCCTAACCCGAGTGTCTTCACATACATTTTTTTTTTCTTTGGCTTGTGTTGTGGACCCACCCCTCATTTTGTTTTGTTTGTTTTTGTTCTGTGTTTTGCAGGGTGACCCTCGTTCCACCCCCACGTCCAAGTCTGGTGGTGGGGGGAGCGGCGCCCCTTCCGCGCCCCCTGGCTCCTCCGGCGTCAAGCCCCCCGGGGTCCACCCTGGGGGTGCCGGGCCGTCCCCTCTCTTCCCCCCCTCCCCCTACCTGCCCCCCGGCGCTGCTGGGCCACGACCTGACCTGCCCCCGGGCCCGCCCCGTCCTGACCTCCCGCCCTCCGCCGCCTACCCCCCAGGACACGCTAACAACTACCTCCGGCCGCCGGTAAGTCCAGCACCACACCCTCGCCCAAACACTTAAAAAAAATATATATATAATCCTGCCTTTTGTTGACACACCCGCCACCCCCAGACTAGGCTTCATCTCAGCTGCCTCTGTTACCGCACCTTCACTTGCCTTGTGTAAATAGTGCCCCTTGAGAAGCACACACCACCACCACCTTCACCCGCAGAGCTTGTACTCTGTATTGTAGCCTCTTGCTTTATGTATATTGCACCACTAACAGCTTTGGTGTTTTTTTTTTTTTATTTTGTTATTCTGTGGTCGTGGCTGTATAACTGTACTTTCTGTATTGGCCTCGTCCGATCCCCAAAGTGGGTTGTGAATGACCATATTCCCCCCTTTGGTCTCTTCGCAGGTGTCCGGCTACGATCCTCACAGTGGTGTCAGGGCTCCGCCTCTCGCCTCCAACGGCATTCCCACCAACGGCTCCGCCGGAAAGCCGTAAGTTTTTCCCCTCTCGTTCAATCTACATGCATATATACATGCTTTTTTTCTTGACTTAGAAGCCCCTGTAGATCTCAGATTCATTGCCCAGCTTATTCCTATGCACATTTTTTTTTCTCTGCTTCGCAGGGCGTACAGCTTCCACGTCAACGGAGAGGGTCAGCTGGCGCCAGTTCCATTCCCCTCCGACGCGTTGCTGGCGCCGGGGATCCCGCGGCACGCCCGTCAGATTAACACCCTCCACCACGGCGAGGTGGTGTGCGCCGTCACCATCAGCAACCCCACCAAGTACGTGTACACGGGCGGCAAGGGCTGCGTCAAGGTCTGGGACATCAGCCAGCCAGGATCAAAGACTCCCGTCTCGCAGCTGGACTGCCTCCAGCGGGACAATTACATTCGTTCCGTCAAGCTCTTGCCTGACATGCGCACTCTCATCGTGGGCGGGGAGGCGTCGACTTTAAGTATCTGGGACCTGGCCACACCCACGCCCAGGATCAAGGCGGAATTGATATCCTCCGCCCCTGCATGTTACGCCCTGGCCATCAGCCCCGACTCGAAGGTGTGTTTCAGCTGCTGTAGCGACGGCAACATTGCCGTGTGGGACCTCCATAACCAGACGCTCGTGCGGCAGTTCCAGGGCCACACGGACGGCGCCTCTTGCATCGACAT
>JAYMFT010111245.1:0-13503 GCA_038088735.1 Panulirus argus | reverse complement strand
TGGATAATCAGCTTTACGTGGTATAATCAACAGAGCTACAGGTTTCACTGAATGTTTCATATATTAATATCACTATAGATATTTATATTTCCATATATTCATGTTAATATGTATTTATATATTTATACATATCACTTACCCTGACTGCTCTCTGCTACAGCGCTGAATTTTCCAAACACTCCACTTCACCATGTCACCTTCACTAATATGAAATTGACAGTGTGTTTGTAATATTTCATGACAAAGAACACTGTTTCACGCATTTCTGGAGTACTATGGTGACAGGTAACATACACTATGCCTGGAATATGTTTGAAAGCGCACACCTTAATCATTGTTATTGAACTCATCAGATTACAACATACACTTTTTGTCATGTGAAGTAAAATAGTTTTCATTGAGCTAATATTGAAGTGTCGCCAGACCGAGATTAGCAAACAGCTGACAGCCTTGTCCACTAGTTAAGTTACTGGCTGGGGTGGGGTAGTGGGTGTCAGTGTGTAGGGGTGAGGTGGGTGGGGTTTGGTTGGGTAGGGAGCTGCTGACATGGTCCACATTTATCTGCCATGGCTGTACATGCAGTCTCTCAGTTTAACCCACTTATCCTTAACTGCATATGGTGTACAAAAGTAAACATAGGCTTCTGCAGTAACGATATTTCTTAGATTTTCATTTTGAACAAAGTTAATCTGTTCATTTAGACTAGCATCTTCATTTAGACCTATGGCCTCACATGCAAAACATTGATATTCCATAGTCAAAAAATCATTCCTCTGGCATTCTCAATTGAAGCATAGCCTTAAACATTTTGCTCATTGCATTTGTACATCCCTTTTGTGCTCTTCCTCTCCTCCTTGTTCTTTCAGTTTTACTACTATATGTTTTGTTCACCAACTTCTCATTTGTGAACCAAATATGGTATTGGAACCCATACTGCTACACAGTTTTCAAATCTCCTGACCAACAGTGGCATTTCTCCTCATCTCACACATCACTCAGGCAACTTGATCTTTTCCATTATTCAGGTGCATTGTAACTCTTTTCATCTGCTTGCTTTTTATAGTCTTCCAGCATCAAATACCTATCCCACACACTTTTACTGTCTAATCTTGCTGTACTTGTACATACTTCTTCAGTGCCATCATCTCCAAACAGTTCTCTTAAGTAATTCCCTCATCTCATACAAATTTCATGCATTCTCCTAACCATCCCCTATGCTTATATGATACTCTCTTACTTTTCATGTATATCTCCTTTTGCACCTAAGTACTTAATTCCAAAACAGATCATTATGCTTTGGTTAGATTTATTATATCCTGCCACTAAAAATGTGTATGTGGAACATTATGTCCTTGCATCTGTCTGTGGATACATTCTTGTTAGCATAATAACATGATAGAAACTTCATATTCACGCTGTAGGTACTTCCTGTGGTGGTGACAGAATCATTAGATTTTGGGTCTTGTAGTTTCATAAATGTGCATCATAATTAAACGGTTTTGAGAATGAGAGAAATGTGGTTGTAATGGGTGATATGATTGTGAAAAAGTTGGATGTGATGAAATTGATGTGATAGTTGGTAAGTGAGGAGTACCTGGAATAAATGAGGTTGGAAGTTATCATGTGGATGTGTGTGCTGAGAGTGTTTATTCCTTGAAAATACCTTTTTTCAGCATAAGATGATGCACAGATGTACATGGATGAAAAGAGCTAAAGGTTTTGATTGACTTAGTGGCAATGGATGAAAGGTTGAGAAAGGTTGTGCTAGATGCTAGAATTGTGAGAGAATTCTTTGGAGACTGCCCATTTTGCAGTTCTTGTAGGGATGAGGATCAGGTAGAAGTAGGGG
This sequence comes from Panulirus argus, assembly GCA_038088735.1. Classification (NCBI taxonomy): domain Eukaryota; kingdom Metazoa; phylum Arthropoda; class Malacostraca; order Decapoda; family Palinuridae; genus Panulirus; species Panulirus argus. The sequence goes on along the minus strand of JAYMFT010111245.1, from coordinate 11,654 downwards.
TATGGTGTAAGGAAGAATGGAGAGGTAAAAGTGTTGGCAAGCGAGAAGATGAAAGAGAGAAAATGCTGGGAGGAGTATGAAAGGAAGGTAACTAAAAGCTTAAACAGAAATGCAGTGAATGTAGGGAGGCAATCGTGTGTGAATGAGGAGTTTAAAATGTTTAGAAAAATGCTATTAAAGGTTGTAAAATTAGTAGTTGGATACAAGGTCATGAGATATAGGAATAAAAAGGGCAATGCAATGTGGAAGGAAGAGATTAGAAATGTTGTAGAAGAGGAAAAAAGAAAAAGGCATATGGTAGATTGCTCGAAAGGAATGTTCCAGTGGAAGTTCAGCAAAGGAGGAGGGAAGAATATGAAATGTGTTTATGGAATGTTAAGAAGATGATAGAGGAAAGCAAAGAAAGAGCAGATGAAGATTTTGGAAGAAAGTTTAGTGAAAAGTTTCAGGAATATAAGAAATTATGCCAGAAGGAGGTGAAATAGGAAAGAGGTGGATGTAAGAGTGGAAATGTTAATACGAGAAGTAAGGGAGGAAAGTTGTTGAATCAAAAGGAGAAAGTAAAAGGAAGTTGGAAAGAGTATTTTGAAGAACTGATGAATGTGGGAGAAGGGGAGGTAGCAGTTGTTACATGCATGGGTATGGAGGAGGGAAGGAAGAAGATACAAGTACAAGGGCCTATAGCAAAAAGGGAGGTAAGTAGGGTAATAATGAGGCTGAAGGTAGGAAAGGTACCTGGAATGGATGGGATTGCACTTGAAATGCTGAAGTATGGAGGAGAAAGTGTGATAGAATGGATGTATCTTCCATGTAATTTAGCATGAAAACAGAAAGTTGTGCCTGAGGACTGGGTGAAAGCTATTATTGTTCCTGTTTTTTTCATACATATTCGCCATTTCCTGCATCAGTGAGGTAGCGTCAAAGAACAGAGGACTGAGCCTTAGGGGAAAGAATCCTCGCTTGACCCCACCCCTTGTCTGTTCCTTCTTTTAGAAAAGTAAAAACTGAAGGGGAGGATTTCCAGCCCCCACGCTTCCACCCTTTTTAGTCACCTTATATGACATGCAGGGAATATGGGGGAAATATTCTTTCTCTTCTATCCCCAGGAAAAGATATTAAGGATGTATGTAACAATTACAGGGGAATAAGTCTGTTGAGTATACGAGGAAATTTTTTTTTTTATGTTAAAGGCTCCGGTTATGGAAAAAAGTCCACATCAAGGCCAGGCCTTACTTGAAATATATAGAGAATTAAGAAATGGAAAAAGAAAAGAAGAGAAAGTATTTACGAATTTGTGAGAAAGTGAAAGATCTGTCTTTTAAAATGTGCTAGGTCATAGTTACTGGGAAAGACATGAGAAGGCAGAGAGTTCCAAAGCTTTGACATGTAGGGAAACAAGCAGTTATCAAAATGGCACACCCTTGAGTTGCAGATGGCCACACAATGCAAGAATATTGATTGATAGAGCAATGGAGGTGACTGAATGCAGAATAAGCAAGGAGTAAGGGGGTTTTAGGAAAGCTAGGGGGATGCATGGATTAGATTTTTGTGTTAAAGATGACTGTCGAGAAGTATTGAGCGAAAGGTGAGAAGTTGTGTGCAGCTTTTATGTATTAGGAGAAAGTTTATGACAGAGTCGAGTGGAATGCTTTATGGGATGTGTTAAGGATATATGGGGTAGAGGGACAGCTGTTGGATGATGTGAAAGCCTTCTATAAAGGAGCAAATGCCTGAGTAAGAGTGGATAGACAGTTGAGTGAGCGTTTCGGTATACATGTGGGTGTGAGGCAGGGCTGTGTGATGTCACCATGGCTTTTTAATATATATATGATTGGAGTGATAAGAGAAATGAAAGCAGAACTAGGGAAAGGGGATGCAGAGACTGAGTGTTGCAGTGAGATATGGTGGCTAGTGGCAGGCCTGTTTGCAGATGATACTGTGTTGTTTGCTAAGGATGAAGAGGAGTTGCAGAAAGTTAGTGTGTTTTATAATGTGTGCAAGCGTAGGCTATTGAAGGTAATGCAAGTACCAGTAAAGTAATGGTATTTGAAAGAACATGAGTTAAAGTACAGATGTTGTAAAACCATTTAGTGAAAAAAGAAAGTATACTAAACTGTGCTTTGGATGTGAAGGAAGAAAGACTGGAAGAGGTGAGAGAATTTAAGTATTTTGGAGCTATCTTGGGTAACTTTGCTAATATGGAAGGAGAGATAAAGGAGAGAACAGTACAGGATAAAATGATTCATTAGGTCCCTTAATAGAATAATGAAGGATAGAGGTGAAAGTATTGAAGGGAAGACAGGACCAAGGGACAGCATAGTCCTCCCAACCTTGAAATATGCAACCAAAATAAGGCCATGGAATGAGTCACAGAGGTCAAGAATCCAGGCTGTGGAAATGAGCTATTTATTAGGAGCATGTGGTATGATAAGATGGAATGAAGGAAGAAATGAAGGGTGTATTAGAGATGTGGTATGGCAGGGAATGAATTGTGAAGTGGTAGAGTGGGTGAAACTTAATACTTTGAGGTGGTTTGGGCATGTGAAAAGAATGCAGGATAGGGAGTTCGCAAGGAGCGTGTCGGATAGTGCTACAGTTAAAGGGGCTGTTGTGAGAGGAAGACCACCTTTGACATGGGCAAATAGAGTGGTAGAATACTGGAGGGAGAGAAATGGTGGAAGAATGCATGGAATGGTGTATGCTAGGGAGGCATGTAAGGGCAGGGATAAGCGGAATCTCTTTTGCCGTGGCCACCCACTTGATCGTGGTTCTTGGAGGGAACAGGCATCAGAGATATAGATGGATAGAATTAGGAAGAACTTTTTTTTCCCAAGTGCTGTAAGGCAAGAGTGATGAATCATGAGTTGAGATATGTAATGTGTATGCATTGATTATTAACAAATATCTTTTTTCCAGCATGAGGCAGCTACGTGCTTCTTTGGCATTCATTTCTTCTCACTCACAGCCTATTCATTCAATTCCTCTTATAGCAAAACCTACTCTTATGGTGCCATACACCTCTGGCAGCCTCATTAAATAAATGAAAACTTTACAATGCATGCAGGGACCTGCCTTGTTGAATTAGCATATAAAAAGTTACATAAGAAATTACTCCTTCCATTCCAAGATCTTTAGTTGTTCCTGAGTTTTCATGGCTGACTGGATGGCTGGCTGTTAATGAAATAAAAATGCATTTTTGCTTTTGACAAAAAACAGATGAAGAACATTTAGCAAGGAGGATACTTAGATGAATGTGAGCAGTGCACTCTAACGTATCATTCCCTTTTCCCATTGCAAATTTTCTTCTTTGGTTTCAGTTTAAATCTTTTACCATTATTTATATATCATATGAGATCCCAAAATATGTGTATATCAAGAGGGTCTTTTGAAATGGTGTGGACATATGGAGAGGATGAATGATGAAAGGATGTCTAAAAGGGTAGACTTATCAGAAGTTGAGGGAAACAAGGAAAAGGGGGAAATAGAATGAACAATTCTTTGAGTGATCAGCACCTGAACATGGAGAAGGGTATGAGATATAAAAGGGATAAAGTAAACTTGAGCGATGTAGTGTACAGGGGACTATGGGTTGTCAGTGGGCTGAGCCAGGGTGTGTGAAGCAGTTAGAATAAAATGCAGAAAGGTCTGTGGGGTCATAATGGACAGAAGACTCTGGTTTTGGCATATTATACTTGGCAGCTAGAGAATGGATGTAAGTAAATGAGGCCTTTTCTTGTTTTGTTCCTTGCACTACTTCACTAACATGGAAAATGGTGAGCATGTATGAAAAAAGTCAAAAGGAACTACAGAGGGGAAAGATTTCTAAGAAATTTCTGAAACTTAGGGATTTGCCTTAATGTGTTGTAAAGATATATGCAGATATCCTTGTTAGTAACACAACACTCACTAAGTTAAAGTAATTCTAACATTACTTTGCATTTTTAAGTCTGCTGCCAGCACACATGGACATACAGGTGCTAAGTAAGATTAATTCTGGTATTGGTTCTTGACCTTTAAAGTTTTAAAAGAAATTAATAAATTTAATGAAAGCAGAAAGTCATAGGAGGAAGTGCGATAACCTCTCCTCATCATCCATTGATAGGTCTTTCTGGTCTTTAGCTAAGGGCATCTCTAGCAACTTCTGTTGCTCTACCTTTTTTTCACTTATCCATTCTGACGATACTATAGCTGTGTCTCCTGTAGACAAAGCGACTCTCTTTGGTTCCTGTTGCTCCTCTTACTCCACCTTGGATGACTCTAACATTTCTTCACTCCCTGATGTTCCTCTTACTAATCCTATACCTCTTCCCGTAATCTCTTTTCAGACTGTCTGAAAAGTGCTTCTTTCTCTGAACACAGGCAAAGCTCATGGTCCTGATGGCATCCATCCCCATGCACTGAAAGAGTATACCTCTGAATTTGCACCTGTGCTTGCTCATCTATTCCATTTCTGTTTAAAAACCAAAACTTTTCCTGCTCCTTTTAAACATGTCTTGATACATCCCATCCCTAAGAAGGGTGACCATTGCTTTGACATCTACCATTTCCAAAGTCTTTGAATCTTTCCTCAACTCCCATATCCTTAAACACCTAGAAAATCACAGTCTTCTCTTTGATCACCAGTATGGCTTCCATAAGGCAAGATCCACTGGTGATATTCTTTCCTATCTTACCAATGTCTGGTCATCATCCTTGAAAGATTTTGTGGAGTCATGTGCAGTTGCCCTTGACATATCTAAGGCTTTTGACAGGGTGTGGCATCGGGGTCTCAACTTTAAGCTCCCCTCTTTTGGCTTCCCTTCCTCACTTTGCTCCTTCATATCTAGCTTCCTCTCTGGCCAATCTCTTGCTTTGGTTGTTGATAGATCAGCCTCCCCTCTTTTTTCCATCAACAGTGGTGTCCTTCAAGGTTTTGTCTTGTTTCCTACACTTTTTCTCCTTTTTTTTTTCTATGATTTCCTCTCCTCCACAAACAATCCAATGCACTCATATGCTGTCGACTCAACACTGCATTCATCCACGTCCTTCAGTTCTGCTCCCTCTTCTGTCACTCAATCTGCATCTCATCTTGACACAGCTTCCTCAATAAACTCAGACTTGGACAGGATATCTCAATGGGGTACACAAAATCTAGTTAAGTTTAATGCCTCAAAGACCAAGTTTCTACCCACCTCTCTATCGAAAACTCCTCACAACTCTCATCTCTCCTTTGACGGTTTTGTAATTCCACCTCTTGACTCAATGAACATACTTGGTATTTCTGTAACATCCACTATTTCTTGAAGACCCCACATTATGGGAATAACTAAATTTGCCTCTAAGAAACTGGGTGTCCTGTTTAGATGATGTGACTTCTTCTCTTCTGAACAGTTGTGCCATTTATACAAGGGATTGATTTGCCCCTGTATGGAGTGCTGCTCTCACATTTGGGGTGGTTCTAGTTCCGTATCCTTACTTGACAGAGTTATGTCGAAAAATGGTCCGACTTATGCATTGTGCTAGGCTAACTTCCAAACTTGACTGCCTTGCCCTATGCCACAATGTTGGTTCACTTTCTCTCTTTTATAGGTATTACTTAGGTTTTTGCTCCCAAGAGCTGGCCGCTTGTGTGCCCCCACCACTAGCTAGACCACACAATACTCAGCAAGCTGCTGCGTCACATGATTATTGTTCGGCCATTGGCAACTCAAGGGTGTACTGTTTTGATAACTGCATCTTTCCTTACATGTCGAAGCTTTGGAACTCTACCTTCCCATGTCTTTCCCAATAACTATGACCTGGCATATTTCAAAAGACAGGTCTTTCATTTTCTTTTCTGTTTCTTAATTCTCTCTTTATTTCAACTAAGGCCTGGCCTTGATGTGGACTTTTGTCTGTAACTGGAACCTTCAACATAAAAAAAAAATTACTGAGCATCTCCAAGTGAGGAATGCTTTCCTTCAGAGATGTTAAAGAAATATTATGTGTGTGACAGCTTCTCACATCATTATATATGCCACAGTTTGTTCTGGTTGAAGTGAGAAATCTACAAAATCTTTGACTACTGAGTTGTTTTGTATTTTCACAAGAACTGTAAAATACACTGCCTGAAATTGGGCTATGTTGTCCATGTGTGTTTCATTTCCTCTCACATGGATAAAGTTTGTAACAGCATTATCACAGTAGATTTCATTTGGGTTCCATTCTTGGTATACAGCTTCACCAATTCAATCTTTAATTGCTTAGATGAATTATGAATTATATAAGAGGGTACTGCATACATAGCATCATACCTTTTTTTCATACCTTTAATTTGTGAGAGTAGTATCTTAGGAAGTTGTTGATGATGTCATTTCTGCTTACCTTTAACATTTAGTGTCTGAAGTTGTCTCAGTATTGGCTAGCTTAAGCTGTATGTATATTCACAGGGTGAGGTTAACTTTATATCAGTGGGTATGACTGGAGATGGATATGAACTTGTCTTGAAATGTTTGTTTGTTTTTATTTTCTTTTGTATGCATCAGTCAGTATAGATGTGTCACAGCTATAAAAATGATACTTTACTGGCCATCAAGATTGTATGTATAAAGTAGTGAGGATACAGAGATGGTACAGTGGCCTGGCTCCTTTGAGTCAATTGATGTAGGTAATGATCTTTGTATTTTTTCGTCTATTATGCAAGTGGGCAATAATCAATATAACAGATAGTTTACGTGTAGGCTCTATTTGTAAAATAATTGGTCATAAAATTGTATTCTTGTTGGAGGCCTTGAAAATAGAGAAAAGGGTAACATCGATGGATCAGGTTACTACTGTTACTCTAGGTTGACAAGCATGTATGCCTAATCCTTACTAAAGAATATTAACCTTTTGATTAAGACTAGTAAGACAAGTTCAGAAATCAGTCAGAATAAAATTTGTGAGTGTTCAGAACATAACTTTGTAATTTACATTGTCGTTAGGTATTGTTACTTTAGTACTTAAACATCACATAGTTAGTTTTTGATTACTCCATTCATAGGGTACAGAACTGTTACATCATGGTTCATAAACAAATAGATCTTAAGCAGTTAGCTTTTACTTACACCTAGACAGTTCATAGTAGAGTTATGTAAGCATTTAGTATATAAAGTTGCTCATGTTGAGAATTTTATTACAGGTGGTGTTGTTGAAGCAGCAATATCTTATTCTGGTGACATCTCTGATCCCAGCCGAAAGAAGTACACCCTGGAATACTACATGAATTTAGCTGATGAATTGGTTAAAGCAGGAACACATGTTCTCTGCATTAAGGTATTTATTTATATATTATACTTGATCGCTGTTTCCCACGTCAGCGAGGTAGCGCCAGGAAACAGACGAAGAAAACCCATCCCCCAGCATACACACATATATACATACATGCACACATATGCACTGTACATATGTATAAACATATCAACATATACATATATACATACATACACATACACATATATACATACATACACATACACATATGCACATGTACATATTTAGACTTGCTCGCCCCCATCCACTCCTGATGCCACCCCGCCCCATGGAAAAATAGCACCGCCACCCCCCGCGCCGGCGAGGTAGCGCCAGGAGACAGATGAAATGGCCACATCTGTCCGCCAATACAGGCTCTGTGATGGTTTACAGGTAAACAAAGGACAAACTTTAAAGAAAACGAATGATAACAAATCCCAGTCTAACAGAGATGTCTTGGTTAGTTGATGGTCATGTAGGGCGTGCTGTGGAATTCGGTTCGCCATTCGAAAAAATTAATTCGACTGTCATAACTGGATCCCTGTAAACAGTACAGGCTGTAAGATTCTTTTGGAATTACTGACGCGTAACACGACAATCAAGCACACTTCATAATGTTTAATGCACGAAAGGATGATAAGCTGATTTAAGGAGTAAATAATATGCCACATAATTGAAAAGCAAACTATATGCAAACGTGAAAATAAATGAGACAACAGAGGTGTGGAAACGTGTCATAATATTGAATAAAAGCAGCAGTCTGGAAGGCATAATGGAGTGGTTTGTTTCACTTATTTATCAAAGGTATCCACAGGCTCGTCAGCTGGTGCAGATGGCAACTCACGTCAGGGCTACCAACTGTCCGTATCACACACGGCAGAACGCACCAGACAAGTTGCGCTCTGCCTGATGTTTTCACCAGATTTCAAGACACGAATTTTGACCTTCATAGTACACACTGACATGAACCAACAACCAATAAAGAAAAAAAAACACTGCGAACCCAGCGTTGGACACCACCCCACCAGTCATGCACCCATGTGAATCTATACACTCCCCAGACATGCATGGGTTACTCTTTCTCGTCTGCTTTCCCGACACCATACATTATAGAACAGTTTAGTCGTATTACAAGGACCCTCGTACCCATGACTCAACTTCCACAGTGAAGATACTGAACATTCGCTTGCATTGTCCTCATCACACACAACACTCATCTTTACAATTTCTGACCTGTGGCTCAATCGGTCGGAAGTGGCCAACTTCCTAAGACCTGCGGGAGCCCCGTAGATGGGACTGACACCCGGAGCTGATAGGCAAGATAAGATACATATCAATTTATCTCTCTACTTACTTATCTATGTCACTTCGTTTATTTTCGTGTGCATTGTATTTTTAAGCATTTAACACAAGCCATCAGTGACTTCAGTATGTAATACTTAATAAGAGACGAATTTATCAAAAGGTGAGCGGGACTTACCCGTGAGAGCTTCACGTCTGCTGCCATACAGACAAGAGAAGCAACAGCGTACCGGACAAACTAATCTTCATAACGCTCCAATGAGCTCACCGGCTGAGTGTGTTGACGGACTCAACACGCACCCGGAATGACCTCTCTCATGAAACATAAAATGGAATGATCACATCGAAGGTCAAAGGTCGAACGCACACACAGGTCGACGACCTGAGTGTGTGTGTGTGTGTGCGTGAGCGTGTCTCACGCCCCTAGTGCTCTCCAGTTGTATTACAGGATAACATTACGTTCGACTCCTTCCTGGGAAACGGGTTGGAAAGGATAATGAGTGTTGACACGAGGAGTAAATATGGGTTAGCTTTACCATACTGGAGGAGGAGGAGGAAGAGAAGAAAGAATAGGAGGTGGGGGAGGAGGAGGAGGAGAAAGAATAGGAGGTGGAGGAGTAGGAGGAGAAGAAGAATGAGGAGGAGGAGGAGGAGGAGGAGGAAGAGGAGAAAGAAGAGGAAGAGGAGGAGGAAGAGGAAAAAGAAGAGGAGGAGGAGGAGAAAGAAGAGGAGGAGGAGGAGGAGGTTGGGTAACAGGAGAAGGATAAAGACCAGATGGGCAAGCCAGGCACCACACAACAGTGTTTTACATAATTTCTTTGTCGCACTCGTAAACGCCTGATCATTCATTATTCATGGCTCTGGGCAGCCCATGAGTAACGTTAACCCAATTCATCCGCCTCCGTCTCGGGATCCGTTCTCTTAACAAAGACAATCATGCCCGTAAAGCCGAGGATGATGATGCCTAACTTGTCTTCCTACGGTAGAATATGGCTGAAAGCTTTTTCCTTATTGACTGCAATTCTTCTGTTTCTTCTTTTGATCTAGAAAACTGCAGTGGTTCCCCTCTTTCCCATGGATAGGTAGAAATGCCTCCCTTCCCTTTGTACAATTGGGATGACAAAAAATAAATCGTTTGCATCGTGACAGTAAAGGAATACTTGTCTCTGATTTATGAAGCGTCGAATTTCATCAAATGTCCCAAGGTTTTTTCCTTCATTGCACGATACCATAGGGGAAGTGACGTGACTCAGTTGAGGATGCCAGACATATAAGTAAAATTATGCCCGTTTTATTGTTTCCGTTACATTTTCTTTGTAGAGGCATTCTCCCAAAATTGTGGTGATAGATTTTATTTCATACTTGTGTCTATTTTGCGTGAAATTGATGAAATTTTGGATGGAAAAATCAATGTACTTTCTGCGGAATATACATGTACTCCTCAGCTGTGGCTGTGTGACGACCAGGACCCCTGAGAGGGATTTTATCAGGGGGTACAAATTTTCTTTCGGGGCCCCTTTCTTTCCTTCTCCATTAGTCATCCTGTTTTTATCCAATACGGTTTTCTGTCATGAGCTGTAAGGCCAAAAAGGGTATGGAAGATGAGAGAGGAGGGGTGGAATGGAGCCCTCGGTTGGTTTTTTGCATTTTTTGAGATGCCAGGAAATTCTCGGGCCCCTTTTTAGACCTCCGGGCCCGGGTACGATGCACCCCCTGCAGTTCCTTTTCTCAGAGGCCCTGGGTCACTGACGACGTCATTGCAAAATCCCTCTGACATCAACAGGTCACGAAGGCGTTGTCACTCGTTTTCCTGCATGTGGGTGAGGCTTGAAGCCTCTGGCAAATTTCCGTCGCCATGTCAATGGAACTGGAGCGATCTTAAAGGTGCTAAGTTTAGAATATTATGCGCATATGAGAGCGGAGGTCCGCTGGGAACAGGTCTTTATGTATATGTACTGCTCGTCTTAATTTTGCAGATATTTTCTCTTTTCCTATCTTCCTTTCGCATACATTACTGTGGTTTTCTTGGATTGATATACAGCTAATGTTCTTTCATTAGTGTTACATAGAGTTAATGTTCTAAGAGCTACTAATGTTGCTCTCTTGGTCAACCTTATGGAAGCTATTAAGTTAACATCAAGCTAACGTCCTCCCCAAAGCGCACTGCATCAATCTTTTCCTCGTGTCTTCCAAACCTCCGCCGTTCCTCTAGTGTAGACTCCCCGTCAACACGACTCCAGGCATCGGTATTCAGTTTCCCGCCATCAGTACCCAACACCGCTACCAGCATCATGTGCACTCCCTCCCACCGCCTCACTCTCACGACCGACAAGCAACTTCCATTTGCAGGAGAGCGGAGGTAAACAGAAGGGGTCTGGCCACCAGAGGCAATCAGTCTTGTCTACAGCAGCGAGGCTGGTACGGCTCCCCTGGGCTCAAACGCCTCCCCTCTCCCCAGTCGGGCTTGGGCTGTGTCCTGGCCGTTCACCCACACAGCTGTAGGGGCAAATCCTCCTGCCCGACGACAGCACAAGCCTTGGGTACTGACGGACGGTACGTCCCTTGGACACAACGGTGCCAACCTTGACCATGGTGATATGACCCCTGAGTATGATGTCCTGTCCCGTAAGGGTTAGTCTATTACACCTAAGGGTCACATCGTTGTGCTCCAGGGCCGTGCCGTAATTTTCAAGGGCCGTACCATTGTACTCAAGGGCCGTACCGTCGCACTCAAAGGCAGTACCGTCGTCCTCGAGAGCGTACCGTTGTACTCAAGGGTTAACCTTTCCTAGTCCTACAGGAAATCACTTCATATACATCCACATCCAGCCATCTACATCCCCCAGCGATGCGACCATTCACTTAATATTCCTCAGTCCTGGAATCAGCCAAAGCCAAACGTCTCGCGTGACCCACTCCCGGAGTCGTCTGCTTCAGACTTGTCGGTAACCAAGTCAGCTGTTCACACGAGTCCCGGACCCAGTAATATCAAATACAGTGGTTCCAAAACCATCTGTCTGTCTGTCTGTCTCTCTCTCTCTCTCTCCCTCCCTCCCTCCCTCTCTCTCTCTCTCTCTCTCTCTCTCTCTCTGTCTATATATATA
>JAYMFT010111234.1:0-13503 GCA_038088735.1 Panulirus argus | reverse complement strand
TTTTTCTTTCTTTTTTTTTTTTTTTTTTTTTTTTTTTTTTTTTTTTTTTTTTGATGGGGATTGTAGTTGAGTTTTTCAAGAAATGGGGTGACAGTGTTGTTAATTTGTCAGGATCTTTAGTGTGTGTATGGTTCAAGAGAGGTGCCTGAGGAATGGAGGAATGCTAGTAAAGTGTCAGTGTATGATGGCAAAGGAAACAACAGTAAATTTTCAAATTACAGTGGTTTGTTGAGGTACAGTAATAAGAATAGTATGGTTGAGAGATGAAGGTGCTCTGAAAACGTTTGAACGTATAGAGAAAATGAATGAGGTGAGGTTGACAGAGAGGATGTATGTATCACCAGCATATGGGAGCCAAGGAGAAGGGGGAGACCAAATTAGAGATGGAAAGATGGGGTGATAAATGATTTTGAGTGCTTGGGGTCTGAATACACAGGAGGGTTGACAGATGTGCACAGGATTGACTGAATTGGATCACTGTGGTATACAGGGGGTAATGTGCTGTAATTGGACTGATACAGGGCATTTAAAGCAGCACAGGAAAACCACAGAAAGGTCTTTGAGGCATGGTTGTGGATAGGTGGCTGTGGTTTTGGTGCATTACACAAGACAGCTAGATGATGGGTTAGTAGAGAGGACTTCAGACAAATTGAAAATTGTTAAGTGCATTCTGGAATTTCACCTGGAGAGTAAAGCTTGTGTCTGAATAGGAAGGGAGGAAGGTGAGTGGTTTCTGGTGAAGATGAGTCTACATCAAGGGTGTGTGATGTTACCATGGTTGTTTAATTTGTTTATGGATGAGGTTTCGAAGGAGGTGCATGTTAAGGTCTTATATTGTGGGGCAGGTGTAGGGTATGCAGGGGATGGGACATAGGAGGTTAATTAATTTCTATTGGAAGAGGTTAGAGAGAAACTTCATAAGCTGGAAACAGTTTGGTAGTGTGCATTTTAAAGAAGAAAGTTAATATTAAATGTTAACATGATTAAGTTAAATAAGTAAGGTAATGAGATGCAGCAGCAGGGTGAGACAGAAGAGTTTTGATGTGTGTATGAATAGGGAGGAGCTGGAGGAAGTGAAGTGCTTTAGACACCTGTGATTGGATGTGTTAGCTGATGTAACCTTGGGGGCTGAAGTAACTGAAAGAGTGGGATAAGGAGCCATGTTTCTGAATGCATTGAGGAGTGTGTGGAAAGAAAAGTTTTTGTCTTTTAAGGTGAGGATAGTTATGTTTGAAGATGTAATAGTCCTGACAGCATTGTATACATGTGAAACGATTGTAAATACGAATAAGTAAGTAAATAACTTGTTGAATGTTTCGTGAGTCATGCTGTTTGTTTTCTGTATATCCAGAAGCTTGCTTCATTGTTCTTACCATACTTTTTGCCTCTATGCTCACTTCCAGCTTATTGTCTATCAGACTCATCATCTATCTTTTTTCATGATTGATTCTGCTCCTTCATCTGCAAGTGAACACATCTCATGTTTATTAATATGAAATTCCTCTTTTACAGTATATGAACAGAGTAAACTTCGCAGCAACATTAAGAGTTTGTCTCCATTGCGTGATATCAACCAGGAGTTCATCCTCGGCATCTCAGAGTTCCTTCCCAGATTAGTTAACTTTGCAACTAAGCTACCTTGTTAGTTCCTTTCCACATTCAAGTTACTGTAGATAAGATGTCTTGAGGCTAGGTTGTATATAAGCTTCAGTATCTCATAAGTTTTAGGTATTTGTGAAATAACCTTTACTGCCTGTACCTTTGAGATGGAAGGAGGATGTGAATTGGCAGCATGAGTAGGTAATTTTCATTTCTGACATGAGTAACATATAATGACTTAGAGGGAAAGATCTGAGGGTAAGGGGGCTAGACAAGGAGGACTGAGAAAATGTTAATTAGGAAATGTTGAGGTGCTTGTTAAGATGTATGGGTGTAAGTGAAATCAAATATAGGGAAGGATAAGAAAGAGAGGAGTGATAATTTGATCATGTTGTGAGAGACTGCTGAACATCGAAGGAACAGAATGTAGGAAGGTATGGCTGTGTATTGTGTATGATAATTGGAAATTGTGCTTGGTAGATGACATCTAAGTTGTTTGGTTTAGATTTTCAATTAGAATATTAATGTTTATTATAGGAGGTGCATTAGTAGATGATCAAAAGGGAGAGCTGAGGAGAAATCTCAGAATGGGTTGGCTAAATCATGTATATGAATAAGTAAGGCTGATACAGCTTGTGGTGGTTGACATTGTCATGGGTTTGAGGAGCTGTAGCCAATGAGGACAGCAATTGTATTCACATAATATGGTATATATGAGAATAAGAGTGGAGAGAGCCTTTTTTATATTGACTTAATGAATGTGATTAATCCTTTCAGGCATGAATTGCACATGCTTATGATATGGTTTTGATGGCAGACTAAATGTACTTTGGGTTTTGTAATTATTGATTCAAGTTTTTAATCCAGAGAGCCCATACTTCACCAGTCTTCATTTGACTTACATTTGCAGTTGATCAAACTGTATAGTCATGTCATGCACTGTTTAACAATACATATCATCAGCATTTTAGAGAAAAATAAGAAGTAATCAGACTTTCTTTACCAAATCAGTTTACAGAGTCAAGAGAATAATGCATATAAGGCTGAAAGGTTACACCTATTTGTAACTTAGCATGTATGATAAAATCCTAGAGGAACTAGAGAATAGTCAAAATGCTTATTTAATACTCACAGGCTTTACCAAAAACTTTTTCAGCTGTGATCACTGAGTCAGAGCTCACAGAATGCACAAAATGCAAATAACTAATAAATTGGAATGCTTATAAATGTGGGAAAAATTTATGCCTTCGTGTAAAAAGCTCTTTTTCTTTTATAGGCAACAGTATCTGCACCTATGGTGGTTTTCATTATTATACATGGCAGAGGCTTAGTAAGCAGAAGGTATAGCTTCAAATCAACATTAGCAGATAGTATTTGAAGAAGCATGAAAATCTCATCTCTGAAGACATTGAAATGCTTCACACAAGTATCAGTCATCTTCCAGTGGGCCTTTGATTTGCTCATGACATTTGACAGAAGAATGTTTAAACCCTTTTGTTGTGTGAAAAGTAAGACAATGAAATAGTACTTGATATAGGACACAACAGACATCAATATAGTGTTGAACATAGGCTTGATATATCCTAGAATTATTATAGTGGGGTAGAAAGTCTTCCCCAGGGAATTGGACATTCTTACTCTTTTGCCAGCCCTTAGACTTGGGCTGTTAATCCCAAGTTCACAGAATTGATTCTCTCACACCAGGACCAGATGAATAAAGGCCACATCCATTCGCATCCATTCTCTAGCTGTCATATGTAATGCACCGAAACTTGCATAGATGGGAAAGGAAGCACAAGATATTAAATTGATAGATAGATAACCTTAATATTAGAGAAGACAATAAAGCAACCATTTCTTTACCGGGAATATAACAGTATATTCGGGCTTTTTGAAAAAAAGGGTGACATATCAATGATAAACTTTTAGATTTCCAAATCACAATGATGTTGTTAAAGAAAAATCTTATTTTAAACCAGGTGAAAGTTTTGAAGTAGAAAATGTTGAGAAAACTTTCACAACCCACATTGATCCTGCCAGAACTCAGAACTATAGGAACAATAGAAACAGCTGAAACATTACTCAGTAAGGCGCAGGTGGGATGGCTGTAGCAAAATGCAAACAAAATGATTAGTGTAAGGCCTTATCCAAAAACTATACTTAAAAATGATTTTGTATTGGAGGGAGTAATCATGAATACAATAGACCCCCTAATTTGGGAGTTTATGATTTTTTAGTAGCGTGGAGTTTCAATATTCTACTTGTGCTAAGGCTGGAAGTGTGGACTGACCTTACATAGTGTAAAGTAATAAATGCATTTTCTCGAGACTTTTTTTTTTGTATGTTTCAACATTATTCCATACATTTCTTGCCTTTTTTCATGTCTTGTACTGATGGTACTGTGTTCTCAGATGAACCACGATACCAGGGTCATACTATGGAAGTTGATCACTGGATGCGACTCATTGAGGACACCATGTCAGATGTTCTCAGTGAACATGAGAGTCTTGTAGCACCTTTGTCTACAAATGCAACCCTCCATATATCAGGTATGTAATTTCTGAGTAAATTTCAAGTCATAAGTACCACTAGATGAAGTTTATTTAGTAATCCATGTCAGACAAGTTCCATAAACACAGAACCCTCCAGTGACTACCTCGATGAATACAGTCCTTTTTTTTTTTATTGGATGTATATTTTCTGATAATCTGAGAAAACTGAAGGCCTCTGATTAGTAGTTTTGCAAAGAATGAATGAAATAGGTAGGGAGCTTTTGTTGTGAAGGAGTAGGAAATTTTTAGTGAGAGAACAGGCATTCATTAATAAAGTGTACTTAATTTCAGCTTCTCTTCATATATCCTTGCTTAAGTACTTGCCATGTATTTAAGTATGTGTTCATCTCCAACTTTTGTTTATCCAGCACAGTTTAACACTTCTGCTCCCAATTTGGAACTAGCCACATTAATCTTACTTGTATCTTTTGTCAGTAGGAACATTAGGAAGGAGCCTTTGCAAACATTATACCAGAGTTGCCCTCTGCCAGTGGCCAGTTAAGGTTGAGGCGCTAAAGGCTAAGAAGTGGTACTGGAGTTCACTAGTTATAGAGACTCTATTTCCGTGGCCACCCCCTTGAGAGAGTTCCTGTTGGGAGCAGGCATCAGAGATACAAGTAGATAGATAGATAGCATCTTTTGTTAAATTTTTTGTTTTTGTGCAAGGGCCTCTAGTAAGAGGAGAGGTAAAAAGGGCAATGATAAGGCTGAAATTAGGAAGGGCACCTAGGATGGATGAGATTATGGCTGAAATGATGAAGTGTTGAGGTGAAAGTGTGATAGAGTGAATGCATTTGATATGTAATGTAGCATGAAAACAGGAGATTGTGCCTGAAGATTGGCTGAAAGCTATTATTGTTTCTTTATTAGAAGGAAAAGGTGCTTAGGAATGCTTTTAGCAGTTATAGGGGAATAAGTCTGTTCAGTACACCAGGAAAATTGCATGCAAGAGTGTTGATTGATAGAGTGATGGAAGCAACTGAATGCAAAATAAGTGAGTAGTAAGGGGGTTTTTGGAAAGGTAGGGGATGTGTGGATCAGATTTTCTGGTGAATATGACTGTGGAAAAGTATCTTGTAATACTTCACTGAAAATAATAAAACTGGCATTAAAAGCTTGTCAGATTACAGATTTTAGTAAAGTAATAGATGAAAGATTGCAAAATATATAAGCTAAGGAATAAACAAATGAAAAGGCATGAGCCAAATGTTAGGATCATCCCTCTTTCTCAGGGTAGACCTGCCATTTGGTTCCCTAGTTCTTCATTTGTATGTTCATTTATGTTATAATTTAGCATTCACCATGTTTTGTGTATTATGATTCTGTAATGATATTGTTAATTTAACAGGGTTTTATTGTTTTTCTTCAGTTTTCAAACAAGTGAAAAATTGATGTGTATTCTTTGCAATTGTGTTTTAGTTATGCTATCTATCCATCTATCTATCAGTATCTCTGACGCCTATTCCGATTGGAACTCCCTCAAAGGGGTGGCCACGGCAGCAGTCTCCATAACTAAATAACTCTAGTGCTGCTTCTTAGCCTTTAGTGCCTCACCCTTAACAGACAACTGGTGGAGGGCAAGTCTAGTGCAGTGTTTGTAGAGGCTCCTACCTAATGTTCCTAGTGACTACTTCTATCTAATGCTCCTACCTACTACTTCTACCTAATGTTTCTACGTAATGCTACTGCCTAAATGTTCCTACTTACTACTTCTGTCAGCTGCTCCTACCATTTTGCCAAAAGGCAGGGCTTGCTCATAGTGCTCACCGCAGGAAAATCTAGAGTTACGAAGAATGAGCTGTGTGAGTTAATGTTGTCAAGGGTTACAATGACAATGAAAGTTTGTATGTTTGTGGACAGAATGCACTTATGCACAGCTGTATGTGTGATTTCTAACATGTTAGAAATGAACTTGGTTATAAAAGGTAAATCTCATTTATGCAAATTCATTACTTGTGAATTCATTATAAACAAAGGATACCAGTATACTAAATCATGCTAGAGGGATGACTTATGTTTGACTTCTGTGTAAGTGTTTTGTGTATGGAAGTGTAATGAATGGAGACTTAGTTTCATCTGATGAATCATCTTGATTTGCAAAGGAGAAAAAATAACAACCATATATATACATCAGACATGAATTGAGGATTTAAGAGTTTTTTTTTTTTATGTACCTCATCCAACTAGAGGAAGTGGGTGAAGAGATAATGATGTAAGGAATGGAACAGTAATTGAAGGTTTTGAGAAGGATACTATGCATGCCATTCATTTTTGAATAAGGGACATGGTAGATTTTTTATGGAGCAGTATTTATTTAGCAGGTATTTTACAGAGTAGTATTGATTTGGCAAGTATTAAGCAGTTGCTCATAGAAAAGGATTATAATTCATAACACAGGGTTCGAAGCTTGTAGATAGAAGAAAAGGAACCTTGTGTAGAAAATAGGCAAGATTTACAATTTTCTATAAGGAGTAGAAAGGTTGAATGAAAATAATAACAAGTTATGTGTATCATGAGAAATACTTTTGGGTTTCTGATGCTTGATTTTATTCAGTTGTTGGAAAGATTGCGAAGGTTTTGTCATTGCCCTGCTGCTTATGATGTAGGTAGTGGCCCTAATAATTCTTAAACAGGTTTTGAACAGATATTAGAATCTCATAACTTTTACCTTTCTAACATAATCATGCCAACTGTTTTTTCTTCGTTAGATGAAGTACACATTAGTACTAAACTTACTATATTTTTTCCATTTAGTTGTAAGTTACTTTTTTGACATTTATGTAAATGACATTACTGAATTTATAGTATTCTAGAATGAAATAGGCATAGTTTTCTTTATTGATATATTTTTCTTTGCAGAGTTGATGGAAAGAATACAACCACAGGCAATTGCAAGCCAACTAGAAGCTCTAACCAGTCCAATGCTGCAACGGGTAGAGAGTGTCTATGTCTTAGGACTCCTGCTTCTTGGTAAACAACGAAAAGAAGTTCAGGCACAACTAGCAAAACTACGGTTAATTCCTCGCCTTTCTCACCTTTTTGATCTTTTTATATGGAAATGTGAAACGTGAGTAAAGGATGTATGCTTTTTCAGCAGATCTGTTGGAAGTACCTCTTTGTAGCTTTATAAATGAGATTCTTTCTTAAAGTATTTGATCATGAAAAATTGCACCAAGCATTTCTTTGTTTTTGCAACATGACTTTCATTACATTTTATTAGATATCATTTTGGTGCTTCCCCCCACTTTTTTTTTTTTTTTTTTTTACCCATTCCCTAGTAAGGAGAAGTCTCTATAGCACTAACAAAAGAAACTCTGGGTAGGAAATTTTGGTCTGTCAATAGGATGATTGATGAGGTGTCTTTTTTTCACTCAGATACCAAGAGCGAGTTAGAGTGCCTGGTCACTTAAGTTCGTGTGAATGCAGTCCAGAAGTAGCTCTTAAGATTCAGTTCCTGAGATTAGTTCACAGCTTCTGTGACCAATCAGAATACAGAGTAAGTTACACTTTTCTATAGTGCTTTGTTTTTCAGTATTTTTGAAGAAAGTATTCCCACCTGCCAATGAGTACCAATGTCAAGATTTTACCTGTGCAGGGTAAGCATTTAACTCTCAGTGTGCATTTTACTTGACTCCTAGTGTTGCCCTCTTCTCCATTTATGCCTTGTCCATAGTTATCAGTCCTTTTGTTGGTCTAGTACTTTTTATACCTCATGCAATTTTTTTCCAAATGTTTTGATGCTCACTCAGGACATATTCCACATCTCACTTGGTAGGTCATAGAAGTCTCCAACTTTTTTAAAGGGTTCTCGTGTATTTTTGTTTGCTGTTTTTCCATATGTGAAACATTTAGTTCCAGTGTATTTGTATAATTGTGATTCTTTAATCTTTCATGGTCATGCAATTTTCCAAATCCCCCAGTCTCGCATGTAAAGTGTTCTGAATTGTTGGAAGCTTATATATCTCTTCTTTTTAGTTTCTTATGTACATATTTAACAATTTGGTCTTTGGTAGTTGGTAGGCAGCCAATGACCTGGGAGGTATATTACCAGTACTACCCACCTAGGTATTGGGAGGGTTAATAATGGCTGCATAGTGAGCCAGCACTTCAGTTGGTTGTCAGGTTACACTTTTCTGACCCAGGTAGATGTCTTTTCATTCTGCCTCACCCACGTGTGGACTGATAGCATTCTGTCCACCATTATACAATTCCACCTTGTCATACACGTGATACACAACATGACATTACTTAACTCACACAGCTCATTCTTTGTAACTAGATTTTCCTGCAGTGAGCAGTATGCACTATGCAATAGATAGAAATAGCTGGTGGGAACATATATGCTGGAGTATTTGGTAAGCATAGGTAGGAGTCTCTGCAAACACTGCACTATAGTTGCCCTATGCCATTGGCTTGTTAAAGGTGAAGCACTAAAGGCTAAGAAGTGGTTCTGGAGTTCGCTAGTTATGGAGACTCTATTGCCATAGCCACCTCCTTGAGGGAGTTGCTGTTGGGAACAGGCATCATAGATATAGATAGATAGATTGGTAGATAGTCATAGAATGTGGTTTGGTGAAAAGAGAAGAGGTGATGAAAGCCTTGCATGAGATGAAATGTGGCAAGATAGCTGGAGTGGATGGTAGTGCAACAGAATTTTCTTGAGAAAGGGGGTGACTGCATTGTTGATTTTTTTAGTTAGGATATTAATTGTAGGAATGGACCATGGTGAAGTGCCAGAAGATTAGTGGAGTGTATATATGATACCATTGGATAAAGGTAAGGATGGCAAAGATGAGTGCTCAAATCACAGAGATATTAGTTTTTAAGTGCACTTGGTAAGCTGTCTGGATGAGTGTTGTTTAAGAGGGTGGTCGCATGCACAGAGCATCAGACTAGGGAGGAACAATGTTGTTTCAGGACTGGTAAAGGATGTGTGGACTTGGAGTTTGCTTTGCAGAATGCTTGTGAAAAATAAATAGAAAAACAGAAGGATTTTTATGTGATATTTATGGATGTGGAGATAACACATGATAAGAGTTGATAGAGATGCTTTTTGGAAGTTGTAACACATATATAGTGTGGGAGGAAAGCTAGAAAAAGCAGTGTGGAGTTTTTATCAAGAGAGCAAGACGTGTATGAGGGGGTAGAGAGGATGGTGAGTGGTTCCTGTTGAAGGTGGGTCTGTGTCAAGGGTGTGTAACGTCACCATGGCTGTTTAATCTTGATATGGATGAAGTGGTGAGGGAGGTGAATAGAAGGGTCTAGGAGAGAAGAGCAGGCACGCAGTCTGTTAGGAGAGTAGGGAAATTTGCTTATGATACAGGGCTGTTGGCAGATTTGAGTGAGAAATGGCAGAAGCTGGTGTCTGAGTTTGGGAGAGAGTGTGAAAGGAAAAAGTTGAATGTGATTAAAAGTAAGGTGTAGCATTGAAAAGAAAAAGGTTATTCAGAGTGTAAGTTTGAATGAAGAGAACTTGGAGGAAGTGGAGTGTTTTAGATTCCTGGAAATGGATGTGGCAATGAATGGAACCATGGGAACTGAAGTGAGCCATAGGGTAGGTGAGAAAGCGAAGGTCTTAAGTGCATTGAGGAATGTGTGGAAGCAAGGTACTTAGTATTCTTAATAAGGTAATGTGGAAGTCCTTATGATTGCAAATTTTTACACATAAGATAGGTTGAGTTTAAATGCATTAGTGTTTGATATGGTTTTATGCACCTGATCAACCCTAATTTCTTAGGAAGATTTAAAGATAATGCAATGATTTTTATTTAAGAGTTTGTGACAAGGGTATTGAATTGAGCTGGTGTAGATATTGAGTTTAAAATTGCAAATCACTGGAAAATTAGTTGCTTATAGGAAGTGAAATCTTGCTCATGACGTCACTTTAAATACAGTAAAACAATTTCCTTGATTACTAGAGCCAGTTAGTCTCTTCCCATAGTTTATTGTTTTTATCTTAAACACTTGTGTGTAATGGGCCACAGATAATGGACTACAGAGGTGAGTAACTCTACTCATTGTCATATATTCAGATATATATTTCCTCATAACTTTTTGTGTGTACCTAAGAATGAGTAATCTCTTTGCAGTACTTAATGCTGACCCCTTCAGAATACCGTGAAGTGTGTAGTATTAGTGCTGCCAAGGTGCTTCTCGAGGACACGCCCAGCCCTACCACAGCAACATCCATGGATCTGACTACCAGTCAAGATTCTGACAGTAATGGGTGTACTTCACAAGAGAGCAGCTCCCCAACAAGTGTTCTGCAAGAGGACAGTATACTTGGTAGAGAATCTTCAAATGTTATAAAAGTAGAACCACTTGGTGGATCAGGTTTGTCCGCTCATGTGCCAATGGAGTACCCGACAGAACAGATGTGCTCTGGTTCCCAAGGATTGCTCTCCAAGATTGTTGAAGCCCTAAAAAAGGAAACTACTGGATCTACATTTAGGTATGCTCTACTATATTGTATTTAGTGTGTCTATCTATCTCTGACTCTTGTTCCCATCTGGAACTCTCTCAAGGGGGTGTCCATGGCAATAGAGTCTCCATACCTAGTGAACTCAAGTGCTGCTTCTTAACCTTTAGTGTCTCACCCTTAGAAGGCCACAGGCAGAGGCAAATCTAACACAGTGTTTGCAGAGGCTCCTACCCAGTGTTCCTACTGACTGCTCCTACCTAATGGTCCTGCCTAATGTTCCTACCCACTACTTCTGTCTAATGTTTGTACCTAGTACTCCTACATACTACTTCTATCTATTGCTCCTACCATTTTGCCGAAAGGCAGGGTTAGTACATAGCACTCACTGCAGGAAAATTTAGAGTTATGAAGAATGAGCTATGTGTGTTAAGTGTTGTCACATGTTATGTGTGACAAGGAGAGATTGTATGTTTGTGGACAGAACATCAGTGGCCCACAGTAGTCCATATGTGGGTGAGACAGAACGATAAGACAGCTACCTGGGTCAGAGGAGTGCAGCTTGACAACCACTGAAGTGCTGTTCACTACACAGCTGTCACTAACCCTCCTGATACCCAGGCGGGTAGTACTGGTAATATACCTCTCTGGTTGTTGGCTGCCTACCAGGTACCACCTACCTTTAGTGTGTCATCATGAATAATAGGGATCCAAAGGTGTTACTATTTATACCTGTTAGTAATATTTATGATAACACACTACTCCCATACCCTTCAACCAGCAATCCCTTGCTTGATACCCATGTGCCAAAGGGTCAATCCCTAAAGTTAGGATTATGTGGTGCTGTGTTTGGAAATCATAGAGGGTAATGGCGAAGAAAATTCATGTCACATTAACACATCCAGGTTTATGTTGAGAAAAACATATTTTCTGTTTTTCATATCACAGTTTCAACTGTTAGATGTTGGGATTATCTTACTCATGTTAGAAGGGTTATAATACAGCTTAAACAAAAGGTCTTTGAAAAATTTCTCAGGAATATTCGTGAATTGAAATTTTTTGTGTACTAATTGAGCCAGTGGATTTTTTCTCTCTAATCATAATTCTGATACTTTGTAAATCAGGAATGGATGTATACAAACCTTTCATTATAGTTTTCTTTTTTTACAAGATTTCTTGTGGAAAATTTTTATCATAAAAATCTAAAAAGAAATTATAGATTTTTATCATAAAATCTTAAAAAGAAATTATAGATTAGGTTTTCTGGATCATTTTTGTACAAAAAATCATATTTCTTTCTCAGGTAGAATGCATTTCATTGATGGAATTACAAACACGTTTAGTACTAAGGGTTAGTAGACTAAAGGAGACCTTAAGATGTTGGACCCCAGATGAATGACATTGTGTCCAGTGTGTTTAACCTCGCATTTATATTTAAGCTTTAATCATTTTGAAATGTGTAGACTTTATAACTGAATAGTTTTAATTCCATCAATGATGCAGAAATGAAAAAAGTTTACATATGCACTGTAAGAATTTAGATTTTTTCACGATGTTGTTTCATATAGAAATATTTATTTTTCATAGATATTTAGGGGTCCCATTCATAGTGAGAGTGTGTATGGTTATAGAATTATCTTTAACATAAGGGTTAGTTTTGTCATGTAATGGAAAAAATGGCTCATCACACAGTCTTTTATGGCTCATTCGGTGCACTGAATTACTTTACTGATGCCTTGTGGTTGCCACAGGTCAGACTGTAAAACATGCTTACTACATTCCCTTTTAGTTTAGTTTCCATTTAGGTTAGAAGTTTAAATGGCTGGATATCCTTTCAAAAGGGGACTTTTACCTCACTGTAAGTTATCCAGATTTTTCTGTTCACTGGATTCATGTAAATGGAGATATGCTGTACTCTTTTGTCCCTTTCCATGTACTTCTCTGTCTCTGCTGCCAACTTACAAATTAATTTCCTACAGGTTTTGGTTCTCTAGAGCCATAGAGAGTTATCTTCGGAGTGCTAACCCATATGCAGATCAAGTATTCTTGCTTCGGAGAGGTCTTTTGAAGGTAATGAGTGCATAATTTTGATGTAGCACTAATTTTCCTTGTGATACTTTTAAAGATTTTCCCATATTAGTGAGTAGTTGTAGAGGGGATGAAGAAATTCTTTTAAGTGTAGTCTTCATACAAGTACTTGAATTTGTAATTATAAAATTGACAAAGATTGCATTTTCTTGATTATTTTTACTTATATTGGATACTTTGTTAATATTATGCAAAGAGGAGTATGCTCTTTTCAACAAAAAAATTGTTTTACTCAACAAGTTTTGATAAATACAAATTGCATTCTTCTTCAGTCATGCTGAACTTATGCAGAAACCCAGCCAACCTCAACACATTATTTATCATACCAA
This sequence comes from Panulirus argus, assembly GCA_038088735.1. Classification (NCBI taxonomy): domain Eukaryota; kingdom Metazoa; phylum Arthropoda; class Malacostraca; order Decapoda; family Palinuridae; genus Panulirus; species Panulirus argus. The sequence continues at coordinate 517 of JAYMFT010111234.1, read as the reverse complement.
ACAACAGTCCATTAGAACCAGTTGATCACAGCCTTATTAAACAAAATGCAACAACCATACTCCTATGAAATGCATATTATTTGTTGCATGTATGAAAATTATGATTATGAAGAACATTGTCTTTTCTTCTTCTTCTTCTTCTTCTTCTTCTTCTTCAGGTTTACTGTTTTTGATGAGATTTATGAAGGAATACTGGTGACCTTAGATATGATAGGCCTTCTTTACTGCTACCAGGCATTTACTTGATTGGTGAAACTGATTTGTAATGTTGTTACTGGTATGACATGTATTATTTTAGATGAGAGTGGTTTGGTGGAGAGAGAGGGAGTGGTGAAAGCCTTGTGGAAGATGAAATGCGGCAAGGTGGCAGGATTGAATGGTATTGCAGTTGAATTTAATAAGAAAGGTGGTGACTGTGTTGTTGATTGGTTGGTAAGAAAATTCAGTGTATGTATGGGTCGTGGTGAAGTGCCTGAGGATTGGCGGAATGCATGTATAGTGCCATTGTACAAAGGCA
>JAYMFT010111223.1:0-13503 GCA_038088735.1 Panulirus argus | reverse complement strand
GTATTCCCTGCGTGTCGTAAAGACGACTTAAAGGGGAGGGAGGAGGGGGGGGGGAGACGGGCCTGGAAATCTTCTCCTGTTTTTTTACTTTTCAAAATAAGGAACAGAGAAGGGGGCCAAGAGAAGATTTTTCCCTCTAGGGCTCAGTTCTCAGTTCTCGAAGCTACCTCGCTAACGCAGGAAATTGCGAATATATATATATATATATATATATATATATATATATATATATGTGTGTGTGTGTTCGTTCTAGAGATCGTATGTGTGTTCACATGTAGCTGTTTTATTTTTTGACTATCCGTTTCTCTCGCGCAAGTATCATCTCCTAGCCCACTAGGCTGAACTTCAGCACTTACGTTTTTCTTCTCGAAATGTCAAAGGTAAGCTAACCTGGATAACGACCAGCAGGGGTTCAGCTGGCATTTTTTTTTTTTGCAAGTTTCCATATTAGGTTTCGCGAGTCTGCCGCCTCCTCCAAATAAAGATTGTCGAAATACACGCAAATGTGCAGGTTAACAAAAAGGGACAAAAGAAAACATTGCCTATTACTGTAATCTTTCTCGATTTACGGCGAGACCACGAATCTAACGTGTCTGCCAGTACTATATATAGTTCAGTAATGAAATGAATGAACGATTCAAATAAAAAAATAAGGTCACAAATACAATCATTATCGCACCATCGGCTGTTACCGAGATGGTAACCTTAGCTAATGTAATGTAGCCCCACCGGTACGCGACCCTGGGTTATTGACGGAAATCAACCCGAACACGGGAGCTTGATTTACGTGATTTAATTCCGGGTCATAAAGATGGTTCTTGCCCGTTGGTCGCTGTGCGGGCTGTGGTGGGCGAGTACCGGCTGTTGAGGGTTCTCCACACCTCCCCCAACAAAAACTGCCAACTCCCTTCCGGTGTGGCGGCGCGCGCTCGGGCAAATCTAGACCAGGACGACGCCTCGGTGACGTGGGCGAGGATAGCAACCGTAGTGTTTAAAATAGGCAACACATATATGAGCTAGTATCGTAGCTCGACGGTTCCCCGTTACGGTGGGCGTAACTCGGGAGTGATGTGCTAAAGGGGACTTCGGAAGGTCTTGTCGACCAATCTCTTTACTTCTGTTGAGTTGATTAAATAGGTGGGGTGGAACAAACAACAGATGTGGCGTAGATGTGAATAATGATGAAATAGGGTCTGTGGAAACGCAAGGAACAGAAATGAAAACTGTACAACAGAGAAATAGGTACAGAACAAAGTAAGATGAACAGACCTTCATTATTGCAGATTTACGGTTTCATGCAGCGAAAAGTACACCCGCGCAAAGCACTTGTCTCAAACTAAAGCATAATCCTTAAAAACAGAACCAAGTAGATTTCAGCGTAGCTGATCAATGTGGGGGGAGAAAAATCTGCAACTAAAATAATCTCCTTCATAACATATATAGCGTTTTCCAGATCTTAGTGGACAATTACAGAAATTTGGTACAATGGGTCAAAAGAGGAAATTGTGTGGAACCCTGAGTTACCAAGAGGTAAACACGAACCCAGTTCTACTCTCCAGAAACCCCCTCTTGCCAAGACCGTGGCTAGGTAAACGCTCTCTAACTCGCAAGATAATATATGACAAGAGTTGGTGCCCTCTTGATTCTCATTTATATGCAAATGGCTTCCCGAAACGTCTCGCCTAAGCAAACCTTGGGTTCGCGTGTATCCACATAATACTATGACCAGCTTCACCGCAAACTGCACCAGTTTTAGTTGACCTTAAAAAGCGAGAGAGAAAACTTTACCGCTTCTCAGAATCCCGCTTCATCACTCCGTGTTAAATGGCTTCGATTACTTCAGAGAAAGGATTTGTACTCTACTCGCTGCCAAAAATGACTTTGCTCTTGGCTGGGATATTGCAATTATTCGTACTAACCCGAGCAAGGCAGGTTATAAACATGTACGAATAAGGGCATCTGCATAGCAAGTTCATTAGTTATTTATGAATACGTGTAATACCGCAACAAACCCAGGCGGAGAATTGCTGCCAGAGATGCGCTTCTACGTACCAAGCGTGAGAGGTAAAAGAACGTTCAGAGTTCCTCAAGGGATATATACATTTCCCCGTGATATTCCGAAGACGGCAAAGCACAGTACGGAATTATCCAGTTAAGCCTATTGGCTATTCCTCAAGAATCCATGCAATGCAGAGAGAGAGAGAGAGAGAGAGAGAGATTAGAGGCGATCGAGCGAGAGGAGTGTGTGCGTGCGTGGGGATGAATGTCGACAGCCTAGCCAGCCAGAGTCCGCCCAAGTTTCAGCTGGAGTGGTCACGCACTATTTATGAAATTAATAAACACACCGCTCTTTTTTGAGGGAGTATCGGTAGTGGCTCTTGTAACGGACTTTTTTTTTCTATTAAATTAAAAAGCAGCAAACAAGTCACCTTTCGCTAAAACATCTCATTATGAAGACTTTGTATTATATTTTGTTTCTTCATGTTGCTTTGGTCAACTGGTGGAGTCTGTTGGACGTACAATTACCTGATGACGGCTGGACAAAAAGATATTTATTTCTATAATCCACTCCGGACAGCTTTACGAGTGTGGACGTTGACCTTGGACGTGTTATAGTTGTGTCTAAGGCTATACGAATTCTCAAATGCTAGCAAATCATTTCTGGTTAGTTAAGGTTAGCTGAGACATAAACCCACATATGAATTTGATTACAGGAAATTCTCTTCACAGAATTTGGAAATTCAAAGCATGGATGTAATCTATATTTCGGCGCATTTACGCGTAATCAGAGAAAGTAAAGCGATCACAATTCAGACAATGTTATAATGTGTCTGATGATCAAGGCTTTCTCGAGTCTTAAAAGTGGTTAATGTTAACAAACACACACACACAATACCACAATCATAGTCATTCATGCAGTCATTGCTCAAGTAAAACATGCTTATCAAATTTGTGGATCTTATTTCAAGAGGATTTAGCGCCACTGGAAAAAAAAACAAAGGGTAGAAATGGGGAAACATTAATTATAGACAGTTTAAACAACGTAACTTTCCATACAGGCGTTGCGAGCGGTTTAAGCAACAGTATTAACATATTTCAAGGATAATAGAATAGTCTCACTTTTTTCTTTTCATCCGAGAAGCAAAGTTGACAGAGCCGTTAACAGGGTAAACTAACGGAACACGGCCTTGAAAACAGAGCACAACAACGGACCACGGACTTAAAATAGAGCACACCAACGGAAAGCGCTCTTGAAACAGAGCGCACTAATGGAACACGGACTTAAATCTGAGCGCATCAATGGAACAAGGACTTAAAAAGAGAGCACACCAACGGACCACGGACTTAAAAAAAAAGGGCACACCTACGGAACACGGACTTGGAGCTCACCAACGGAACGCAGAGTTAAAACAGAGCGCGGCAAGGGAACATGGACTTAAAAACAGAGCGTACCAACTGAAAACGGAGTTAAAACAGAGCGCACCAACGGAACACCGTCTTAAAACAGCGCAGTTATTACTCTAAGGGTGAAAGTCTCTCTTCATTATACTTAACTGGGTGTGTTTTTCTACCCTTGAGAGACGCCGCTGGTCAGGGCTTGGTGGGTCAAGGTCTTCCACACGAGTAGCTTTGTGATCTTTGAGGAGGTTAACCTACTGACGAGAATGGCACGACCCTTGAGCACGACGGTACGACCCTTAGGCACGGCGGTACGACCCTTGGGCACGGCGGTACGACCCTTGGGCACGGCGGTAAGACCCTTGGGCACGGCGGTACGACCTTTGGGCACGGCGGTACGACCTCTGAAGCACGTTGGCACGGCCCTTTAGTGTAAATGTCGTGGTTTCTGACCTGACCTTTGTAATGGTACGACCCTACGGTACGACGGCGGTGTGACTTGGGTTCAAGATCAAAGGTCACGTCACCATACCCGAGGGTCGTGCTCAGAAGGCCGAGGAGTGTAGAGGCGGAGCTGATTCCTGCAATAACGTGGGAGAGAGAAGCGGTGATGACCTGCAGAGGGTAGATACGACTACACATGGGATGTGTATGAACCACCTTGGAGGTGTAAACACTGCCTGGGAGGTGTAAACACTGCCTGGGAGGTGTAAAAATTGCAAAGGAGGTGTGGGAACTGCTTGGGACGAGTAGAAACATCATGGGAGGTGTAGAAACTGCCTGGGAGGCGTAGGAACTGCCTGGGAGGCGTAGGAACTGCCTGGGAGGCGTAGGAACTGCCTGGGAGGCGTAGGAACTGCCTGGGAGGAGTAGGAACTGCATGGGAGCTTTAGGAACTACCGGGTGATCAAGGAAGAAGCCCGAGAAGAACAAGAGAACCCCGAAGGTCCCCCACACCAACACCTGAAGGCGGCGGCGGCCGGCCGGGCCGAACACCTGACCCGATGATGTCACTCCTGCCACCTTACACGGCTCCTGACGATGGGTGCGCGCGGGCGTGGTCCAAAGCTACGGCAGCTGAAGGACATCGAGATCCTACAGGAGTGTCCAGGGACGTTTACCCGGGGTCGCTAATCCTATTATTGCGGGTAGGGAACCCCTCTCTCGATGAGGCAGTGCTGTAAGACGATACGGGGCGTTGGCGCCGTTTTGGTCAATTTCGATCCAAGTTAGATGGAGAGAGTTGGTCGAGCGAGTCTTATTTTCTCGTCTCTTTTGCTAAGTCCTTGTTTATATATATATATATATATACAGGGGCAAGCAAGGGTAAATATGTACATGTGTATATGTGTGTGTGTATATGCATATATGTGTATGTTGATATGTATATATATGTACTCTGCATGTGTGCATGTATGTATATATGGGTGTATGTGGGGGGATGGGTCTTTCTTCGTCTGTTTCCTGGCGCTACCTCGCTGACGCGGGAAACAGCGATCAAGTATAATAGATAAATAAATTAATAAAATAAACATATATATATATATATATATATATATCCGAGGAGATTTTGTCTTTTTCAAAGACTTTTGCTTCGTGTTTTCACCTTCAAAGTAGGTCATCTCCTTTTTGGATTGGAACCCCAATACTTCTGGACTCCACTCCCGTCGAAGAGTAGATGTCAGCTCCTTTGCTAAGCTCCACAGGTTCACCCCATCAGCTTGCCGTACTGTCATGCAACTCTGGACTCTTATGTCCAAAACTGCACAGTTGACAGAAGGAACTTGGACTAGAAACACCGATCATGTGTCCGAGATTTCTCAACCACACAGTAATCAACTATGCACCGGAATAAAGTCACGAGTAGAAATGTAGGAAATTTTGGGAAAACTGTGACCCCCTCACATTACAACATCAATCTGTCGATCTTTCTTGTGTGTGTGTGTGTGTGTGTGTGACCGATTCCTACGCCTCTCGTGTATTGTAAAAGGTCTTTATTTGCAAGAGAGATATTAGTTTTCTCGTAAAACTTTCCCTTAGAATAACCCTCAGACAAACACACAGTTACTCTATACGTACCATAGTTTTTTTCGATACCGTGTAAATACCGGATCAGGATCGACCCTCACCTCGCAAACAAACGTTGGACATAACCGCTTCTGTGAATCAAGTCGCGATTTTTTTATTATCTGAATTATGCCGTATTTTCCCCTTGGCGTCGGATCTATACTTACCCAAGGGTTCACGTGTATGTCTAGCCTAGAATGGAGATTTGAATCGTACTTTTTTCTGTTGCCTGGGCGGGTCAGTGGTTTTCCGAAACACTGCCTTGTTTTGCATCACAAGCTGATGATACGGACTTTCCAGGCATGTCGTCGGGTGTTCTTGGAGAAACACGTTCGTAAGTTTTGAAAGTCTTGCACCCTACCATTTTTTTTCTAGAGCACAATAAAGCAACCTCTTCAGTATGAGGACTTAAGTCATCCTACTCGCGAGTTATCGTACTCAACGGGTCAAGTCGTCGTTCTCCAGGTGATAAGTCGTCCTACTTAAGGCGTTGAATCGTCCTAGTATCAAGGTGTTAAGTCGTACAGTTCAGTGGTATCTATAGCTATTGTTACCGTTTCTATCTTTCTCCTTAATCAACGGAAATCCCGTCGGACGCCGTGGCTACACAAAACCACCACACCTCCCTCACGCCTCGCTGGGGACCAGGCAGACCCCCAGCAGGTGTGTATGGGGTTCATCCGACCAGAGCGTCACACAGGAGGGAAGTGGATGACAAGAGGGGAGGAGAAGTACATGGGAGGAGGAGCTGAAGTACATGGAAGGAACTGAAGTACATAGGAGTACATGGGAGGAGGACCTCAAGTACATAGGAGTACATGGGAGGAGGACCTCAAGTACATAGGAGTACATGGGAGGAACTGAAGTACAGGGGAGCACAAGGGAGGAATAAGATGAAGTTCGCAAAAGCACACTGGAGGAGTTGAAGTACTTAAGGGTACAAGGGAGGACAGCATGGGCTGGAGTCGTGTGACTGGGATCTCCTGACGTTGCCGTAGCATCCCACGGACCCTGAGTACGGGAGACGCTAAGATTTCCGGAGCACGTTGGAGACGAGACCGTTCGTATTCACCGTGTATATCGGGGGAAGACATACGACCATTCATACGTATACTGTGTGTCGTATTTACCGGAGGAAGCCATACAATCATTCATACGTCTATTGCAGATCCTTCAATATGTGTATGAATGACCCAGTACATATAAATGACCTTGGACTGAGAGGTTAGGTCGAGAAGAGTACACGTATCATACGACCTTGCTTTAAGCTCACTAAAGATGGAAAAAATCCCTATTTTGAGATCAATAAAGTTACACATGTACTATATACACAACAGCGAATAGACCCGAACAAGTGTAGATTAATCGCCTAATCAGTTCTGTAACAAAGGCCAGTGTTGGATAAAAGCATACGAGTTTTTTTCTTAAAGACAGCGAAGATCTTTTCCCGAGGTTTTCCCCATAGTGTGTGTATGCGTGGCGCGCGTGTGTGGGCAGCTTCTCCCGTGCGAGCGACATTGACCCCAAGTCACACAAACGCTCCCCAACCCAAGTCACGTCCCCAGTATGTATCACCTATATTACAGCCGTCCCCCTCCTCAAGTCCTCTGGTTATTCCCTGGCTCTGTATCCCATATTCACACCCTCCTTCCTCCTCCTCTTCCTTCTCCGTTATATACCTCCTACTCTTCCAGCACCAGATGCCATAGCCTCACTCTCACTTTCCAAGGGGCTGGCTGGCTAGGCCGTTCCCCCATCCCTCCTCTCACACACGCACACACACACCGCTGGTTGTCGTAAGCTCCCCATCCCTCACAACCCTCACCGCCGTGTTTATGACCAAACCTGCCCCAGATCACTACCATTTTCCCCCCACCACTCGCCCCCCCTCGCAGAGATATTATATGGCAGCCCGAGTATCGAGAGAGGCAGAGAGGAAGACCACCATGCGTCCTGCTGTTGTGTGTGTGTGTGTGTCTGTCTCTAACTGACTGGCTTAATCTCCCGGAATCTTCCAGAGTTGGTCTATCACGCGCGTCGAACCACACCGGTGGGGTTTCTTAGGAAAGATACACGATGTTATAAACTATTGCAACTCAATAGTAAAGCGAGATAAAACCTTTAAGTCGGCCGTGGTCGTCTTCTTGTCGGTGAGGAGGTATATAAACAACAACCCCCCCCCCTCCTCCCGCTGTCGTACGCACGAGACAAAATTATCGTACGTCGTCCTTTGTGTTGGGAAGGGAAGCTCCACACACACGTTATATATTATTATTTAGAGGTGCGTGATCTACCGTTAATGATGAGAGGTGTAAAAGTGATGCATCTCTTTTTTTTTCTTTTTTTTCTCGCCTCCGTTGTATGTAGTTGGGGCGAGGGTGGAGAGAGGGCGCTCCGGGGAGACACCCCCAGCGCTTCCAATTAAGGCCGAGCTCGGACGTGTAGTAAGGGTGTTGGAGTATTAATAATATCTCCGCCAGGGGGGCTGGCACCCGGATCCTGAGGTTATTGGATGTTACACACACACACACACACACACACACACGATACCAGGTCATATAATCACGAAAACAAAAGAATTTTAAAAACGTGTATATAGAACAACTTTAGTATTTAATAAAGTGTTTTAGAAATCTTATAAGGATCCTTGAAGAGACAGACAATCTGTAGGTTTACGTAGAATAACTATTCCCAAAGTTATGAAAGTTTTTATTCCGAGGGTGAATTTAAATTCCGCCTTTAGCCAAACTTCAGCGGTACAATAAAGGCATCTGGCCTAAATATATGTGTATATTTAAATCGAAAAGATCTGTACCTGCTACTGACAACTGTAACCATGTAGTCTCGAACTGATTAGTTCATAGTGTTACACATGTTACAGAACGATACAGGTAGATACATAAAGTTTACGTAGGGGAGTTAGTGCCAGGGTCTCTCTCTCTCTCTCTCTCTCTCTCTCTCTCTCTCCAAAGCCAGGTGGCGTTGAAGGTAAAGCTATGAATATATCTCTTCTTGGCCTCTTAAACCGAAAAGGGGATAAGCTGTTCTAGGAGGATGAGATTTTTAGGAGGGAACGGGGGGTTTGTAAAAAGGCTTCTTTGGGTGGGGGAGGTGATTTGGGAGGAAGGGAAGGGGAGGGGGAAGGGAAGAGGGGAGGGGAAGGTCTTAGGAATGTAGCGAACTGAAAAAAGAAATAAAAGCAGGACAGTAAACCCTTATAGCTCAACCGAGATGCCCGTCTGTTAAGCGATCGCGACCACGAACTGAATGACAGAAGATTTCAGTCAGTCAGTCAGTTCGCTCAAGACACCACCAGGAGTCCCTGGTCAGGTAACTGGGAGAAGCCCCGTGCCTCTCCTCACCAGTTGTGTGCTGTACACACACACACACACACACACACACACACAGTCACATTATGCAAACGAAGACGTTGTTCTCAAAGTAAAGGGTCTCGGCTTCAGGTATTGGCCTTGGGAATTGGAAGAAAAGAGAAAGAGATATAGAAAAAAAAGATGAAGGAATGGTGAAAAGAGTTTAATGTTAAAATGAAAGAGGAAAAATAACGAGTGATTTATAGACATAAGTAGATAAAGGAAGAGTACCTACGAGTACCTACGACGAAATTTAGTCAAAAATGCAGGGTTCGCGCGTAGAGAGAGAGAGAGAGAGAGAAACATAGGTGTTTGTAAATATATATTTTTTTCCACTCCAATGTAGTGGTGAGGCGGACGTGTTCTACGAGGACACTACACTTTAAGATATATATATATATATACACATAAGACCTACATACATAATCCATCTCCAACCCTCTGGGGTCACCATTAACAAACCTCTTATGTTCTAACTCCAGGCTATAAAGTCTCACTAGTACGGGCGCACGAACGAATGTTCTCGCACGAAACAGACGGACGCGTTTCATAAGGAGGTGTCGAAGCTCCGAGACATAGGGGTAGAATCTCTAATTAAATGACCCTTAGATGAGAGTGAGTATATGGTCTTTAGGAAAAGGGTCTTCGCTCTTAATTAGCACTAGATTTCCCCAAGGCTGCTAATAATAATAATGATGAAATCATAATTTTGATAATTTACGAAGCTGCTTTAAATTCTGCAAATGGTGTCATTCTGCCACAACTCTTTGAAAAACCTGAAAGCATTTCGCAAGTTACCCCAGGTGAAAGGGGTGGCGTAGGGAGTACCCCATTTGGAGGGGCTGGTATAGAGACTACCCCAGTGTGAGGGGAGAGAGGCAGGCACCACTCCCCTCTGAAAGGTGTGTCAACACCTGACTACCCCAAGAGAGAGAGGGAGGTGAAGCATCCCTCCCAGGTGCCTGGCTCCCCTCTCCCCAGCACTACACTCCTCCGCCTTCTGGTTTTTATCCTGACACTTGACTGCCTCAGGTGAGGTAGCATATGTGTGTGTCTCCTCCTCCTCCTCCTCCTGGTGTCTGCTCACAAATGAGGCCACTTCAGCGAGGTGTTACTGGGGGCGCTGCCACCACCGCCGCTGCTCCTCCTCCTCCTCTTCCTCCTCCTCCCCCCACTCGTCGTTGTTGTGGAGGTCCTCGACTTGTCGTTTTGGAAGTCCTCACACTGTCGTTGTGGAGGTCCTCACCTTAACGTTGCGGAGGTACTAGACTTGTCGTTTAGGAGGTTTTCCCCTCGTCATTGTGAAGGTGCTCAACTTGTCGTTGCGGAGGGGCCACTGGAGCTACACCCCTCCCCCCCAACCTTGTCGTCAAGCAGGTATTCCTCACACTACATCCCTCGAAGGCCTCATTAGAGCACCACCTCAGCCCACTCACAGGGCAATTAACACATCAAGCGATACAGCTGTGTATTCAGGACGAGCGTGAAATAAAAAAGAGGTTTGTCATCCAACATCTTGACCCACGTTTGCGTGTCGGAATTCAAGTCGAGGTTACGGTAAAACTTTCTATCAATTTCTGTTCTTGTCCTGCTCAGGTATATATCCATACACCTTCTATATATAGCTACATATTGCGCTACCGGACGCCGTCTGCTCTGGGTAACAAATCTTTTCTACAATTTTTCCTCCATCCCTAGATGTCCATGACGCGGGCGCGAAGAAGTCACCCCAGACGAGACCATCTTCATCGTCAGTGGAAGGAGAGGCCTAACAACCACGTTGAGGACCTCCACGTCCGAGTGGAGCCCACTTCACCCTGCTCCTGCGTGGAGTGCAGCCTTGAAGCCACTGGAGTCTCCATACAAGGGGGATCGTGGGCTTGCATAATTAACCAACTAACCTTCAGTATTATCAGGTCTCATTATATAACAATATACAGTTAGATCTACTCCAATCTCGTGTTCCATATTCATATAACATCAACATGGAGATCAATTAGGTAAAATGTTTCTGTTCTTCAGAATACAGTAAAGTTATGCTCCCTCCAAACCAAACCCTCTGCAGTCTCGAGAGTTGCCTCAGCGAAGCTTCGAATAACATTGTTTACTATGTGAATCTTTTATACAATCTATGCATACCTTTCATGGTTCAGGAGGTTCTTCGAACCTCCCATGGTTCCACGTCAAACCAGTATGCATAGCTTCACCAGCAGTACATACACACACACACACGGCGCGTGCGCAAGGCTGAGGCTGGCTGGTTAGCTGGGCTGGGAGAATAGTCAGAGGGAAGACCATTAGCGAGGACCTGACATATTTTTTTCCCCCTCAGTCGTAGTAGAGTCTGTGCTTCCCCACACGACCAACAGATGGATCAATATCTGCCACTTGTAGGGGGGAGTAGGGGAGGCCACAAACCCATAACGTCACCCCTGCCGGGCACAGTGAGCCTGCATATACGTAATATTTTTTTTTCTCTCCCCTTCTTTATTGACCGTCTAGGCCAACTGTTGGGTCTGAGTGGCGGGATGAGGAAGAGGGGTCCCGACTGCCTATAGACAAACTGTTTGGGGTCTGAGTGGCAGGAAGAGGGAGAGACAGAGAGAGAGACAGAGAAGGAAGGGGACCGACTGTCTTAGACCTAGTGTTTGGATAGGCTTGGGGGAAGACCCAAGACCCCATAAGCCAACTGCTACTATGGTGCAGGCCAAATGTCACAACCAGATCATATGCTATCGATCGAGGGACGGTACCAAAGCTATACAAGACTAGCTCCGAGTGTAGGGTGTTAAGGAACCATCGTCTAAAGGGTCTCTTAACGGGACGAATCTCCAGACTAACTCTTAAGGGAACCACGATTATCTAAATCGACTAACGAGAGAACTTGACCTTACTGGTCATACTATTACAAGATTCAGGAGACCACTGGACAGACGAACTTACTGGATGAAATAGATTTCATAACTTGTCTGTTGCTGGGGTCCACAACCATGGTAGATTATCTGTTGGTGGGACCACAAACCCTGGTAGACGATCTATTGGTGGGATCACAACCCTGGCAGACTACTTACTTCCTTACTAGACAAAAGTGCTAGAGAGATGCGACCCCCTAGACCAAATGCTAGAGGATTATGACCATCTAAACCAACTTTTGAGGCACTATAGAACTTCCTAGACCAACTACCACTGGGGAATCACAACCCCACTATAGCTGTTGGGATATTCTCAAACACGTATTGTTGTAGAGAAGGCATGACTCTCCAGACCAACGTTGGAAGGGGAGGAGTGAGATATGACCCTCCGTTAAGCCTTTAGGAGGGGACTATGATCCCTCAAAACCAGATTTTTGAAGGATCACGACTCCACACACCACCCCTTTTGGAGGATCACGTCTCTACAAACCACCTTTTGAGGGTTTACGACTCTACAAACCATTTCTTTTTTGGAGACACCGACCATTTAGAGTCTTAGACCATACATGTTCTTCATCCCTTCTGTTGGGGACAAACACGCAGACCGTAGACCACAGACAGGAAGTTGCATACAACAGTGACCAAGGACAAGGGTTCAGTGCTCCATCAGAGATCACGTACAAGACGAGAGACATAAGCGGTCACGTAGATACGTCTCATACATCTCGAGTGTGGTTACGAGACGGTGGCCAGTAGGGGAAGCAGAGCCCCAGCGAGATTATTCCTCCTCCTACTCGGTGTTGCTGTTTTGGCCAACGCCACCACCAGCAGAAAACGGTAGCGAAGATGTGGGTGTAGTGATGATGGACTTTGATGCATACGCGACCTTTACTGGTCAGGCTAAGAGGCAAATTTCCACTACGCTCACACAACACCTCTAGTAACCTTTGACCTGAAATGAAAGCTTAAGCGTAAGGGGTCACAAGCTATCTTTACTATAGTGAGGATCCCTTTGACCCGACCCTTATAACAAGGGTTATCAGGAGTACCTAGTGACAGCACTAGGATCCCGCTTCCTCTTTCAAGGAATAAAGTATTGAAACTCTACTAAAGGTTTGGTCAAAAACATCCTCGCTATATATTTCGAGGGAAAGAGCTAATCATTCGAGAGATCGATAAAGAAAATGAGTCACTTTCCAAGGTAGATGATTATATATAAACCAAAAAAACAAAAATAAAAGACTGTTAGCAAGAATTAACATTCATTTAGTAATCGCAAACAAATAAACAGTAACCCCACAACTAGTAATCACAAACTGTAATCCAAAACAAGAGTGATCACAGATACGAAGTAATCACATTGGAGCTATTCATATGTGTACTCATCCTTAACAGCTTTTTCGTTGGGAAACCAGCAAGCAGAATTGCAAGCACTGGGGGGAAAAAAAACCCGAATTTTCGAACCGTTTCGAACCGTCCGGACCGGCCGATGCAGTCTCCTCAATCGCGTTTCATTCCCATTCTGGTCGAGGCTATGAGTATAGTAATGGGTGTGATTATCTCTCGTTGTTTTAACATGAATTCCGAGCCTTTCGTGAACCTTACCATGGTTTTTCCAACCTGCGGTATTTTGCATGTTCAAATTTCATTTGATTACATTTTTATTTCACGAGGTCGAATGGTCTGATATATATATATATATATATATATATATATATATATATATATATTGCTTAGGGTTCGTTTATGTGTTT
>JAYMFT010111212.1:0-13505 GCA_038088735.1 Panulirus argus | reverse complement strand
ACTTCACAAAATTAGTGTGGAATCTGTCTGGAATGCAAGGGAAAGTAGGTTAGTTTCAAAAGATTGCTTTTCAGAAAGATAGAAATCATCATTTTTCAGAAGAAAACAAAGTTTAAAGGGAATAATTGTTATTTTCTTCATTTTCTAGATGAAAGCAAATAGGAAATGACATTCACTGACCAAAGACAAAATAGGTGAAAATTTTGTTACACAGTGTAATTCAGCAACAATTCAAGCAGACTCTGGCTTCTGTTGATAAAGGAGATCAGTTAGAGTTTTTGCAGTCTTAACCCTTCTGTGTCTCCTTTTTTCCATAAAGTTTTTCAAAAGGTTCCTAGAGCTAGGTCTTTAAAAACTATCATTGTAAAGGATACTGTTGTTATTAACCCATCTCTTTGAAGGAAATGGGATGTTTGGGGCTCTGTTACTCTTAATCTTAAATGGAGTAATTGTGGAGGGTTTCACAGGTCCTTCCACACTCTTTGAGAAGGAAGAACCTTAGTGCATTTAAGTCCAACTTTTCTAGGAGCAGAGGTGCCCTTTCAAGGCAGCCCTTTTGAGGCCTTTAGGCAGCTGCCACTTGAAATATCTCCTAGCCAGTCAGGGATCAACTCTGGAACTAATGAATTTTTGGAAGTTTGACATATAGGTGTATTTGATATTGGTAAGAGGTCTGGGATAGAGTTGGTAATCTCAACTATGCCTGTCAAGAGAAATAATAACACAGCCCCAACTTAGCAACTACAGGAATACTCTATCTTCTTACAGGAACCTGCAATCCTATCTATCGATATCTCTGATGCCTGTTCCCACCTGGAACTCCCTCAAGTGGGTGGCCATAGCAATAGAGTCTCAACAAGAACCTACTATGAGATTTTACCACATGTAAGGGTGATATAGAGATGATAGTTAGACTTCATAGAGCCCGGTGGGCCCAGTTTTTATCAACACATTTTCCAGTCCAAAAAAGGGAATCAGAAAGAAAAGAATGATTTTGGACTTGTTTTTCTTAACACCCACATACTGAAACACAAGTTCAAGATCACCACTTTTTTTAGAGTATCCACCAGGCCTTGCAGTTAAACAATTGGATAATCAGCATAGACTAAAAGGACACCTACTGACATATTCCAGCACACCTCAGAATGAGGAAGTCTCTTGGGCTCAAAACTGGTGCACACACCAGGCATTTTGGGTAATGCCATTCGGTTTGTATATAGCCCCACAACTTTTTTTCAGAGTAGTTGTGGCCCAGCTCCAAAAACTAACATCCTTCAAAGTGTTAGTTCTGATTCACCGCAAATTCTTTTTTGGTGATTTCAGCTGTAAAGGAGGTATGTCCCGGAGAAGGGCTTTGGGTCCTGAACGTCTTTGAAAAAGTGGTTTTATCACCATCCTGGATGAGTTCTTATTTCCTAGTCAGAACTTTACATGGATAGGAATAGATTGGAAATATTATAAAGGCACCCTTTATCTCCATGGAAACAAAGCTTGGAACTGCACAAAACCTGCAGTTGCTGTACAATTCCAAACCTTGGTGTCTGGACATCAATAAGGGCAGCATTTGGGGAAGTTCAGTTTTACAGTCCTATACATTGATTATGGTGAGGCTGTAAACCAAAAAGGTTACCTTCTGGATAAACATGTTCTTTCCTGTCGAAAGCAGAAATTTTCCAAGAGTACTTCCCTGGGAACCAATTGACTCTAATTTGGTGGGCCTGCATAGAGAACCTCTAAAAAGCCCTGCCTTGGAAACCTTCAGCTATTTCTCTGGTGGTTTGCACAGATGCATCAAGGATGGGGCTTCCAGTTTTTGGAGGATCTTTTAGATGTGGGCCCTTGAATGGAGAAACAAATGACCTTTCACTGTAAAGGGTCCGTTAATCTCATATTTTTCATCTCTCAGAATGACCTATATTTTTGCTTTTAGGTTTAGTCTCCATGTGGATATGCTTTTTATCTCACAGAACAGACCACAGAGGAGAGAATATAGGTATAGGTAGTTTTTTCTGAAGGATATTACTGTGGCTACTTGCTGGCTAATAAACAAAGGCTTTTGGAAATTCCTGCTTCTCTTGTAGTTAGTGGAAAAGATTCTCACTTTAGCAGTTTCCAAAGTTTTTCTCTCCAAGCTTCATATCTCCAAGGAGTATTCATTGTCTCGGCAGATGCCCTTTGAGATTGGATTCAAGTTTCAACAGAAATGTCGATAAGGAAGGTTTCAAGTGAATCCTTTCCTTATGAGTGGCACACTTGATTGTTTCTTAATGCCATGAGACTTCTGTGTATATTTCTTCAGTTTTAGGCATAGTGGCAGTTGCAACAGGTACTTTGTCCCTGGGTTGGAATTATTGGGAATTGATTTACCTCTTTTCATGTTCATCATCCAGTAAGAATTCTCTTCAGACTAGCTGGTTTTTGGGTTTAGTGATGTTGATAACCCCCACATAGGACAGCAGCCTAAGTGCCAGAGGCTCCTTCAGCTCTGCCACACTCCTCATTAGATACCTCTTGGTCTTGTAGACCACCTCAGCATTTTTTGCAGTACCTGATCTCAGTCATGGATTCTGGAATTTACACATATGGATTATTTCAATCACTTCTGCATGCAGAGGTTTGGAGAATGCCTAACAGATGACATTTCACATAACATTTGCCCTTTTCCTCAAATACAGTCAGTCTGGAAAACCTTTCAGTATTTCCAAGGAAAATCTTATCACTTGGATGTGACTGAAGCATATTGGTAAGATTCTTTTCTAGCCTCTATCAAGACAAGAATAAGGCTAGTCATGCAAATGACCCATGAAAATGTCCCTCAAGAATTTCTGTCATTGAGTTTTGATGTTAATCTGATAGGCCCTGTTTCTGATCTTTCTTTCAGAGGAGACTGGTTGCTTCTCCACTACAGCCCAAATAGAGTCTTTCAAAAGTCTTAGAACTTTTACAGTCTATTGGTTTTTATGGCAGTTTAGCTTTTCAGCATCTTATGACAAACTCTGTTCCTTATAGTGCTGGGCCCTGGAATGAGAGTTAGTGAATTATATGGTATGTCTAGACAACAAAATTTGTTCTTTTTCTTCAATGGCAGTATCTTATATGTTAAAACAAACCCAAACCCTGGGTTTCTGGCAAAATATTGACTTTAGAAATAGTCCTGTTGTCATCCACTCTTGGAAGATTTCATCAAAAGAGCATTATGCCGTATATCTTTGAAACCCTTTGAACTTCACCAAATGTGGACTAAGAGAGAGGTTTTCCTTGCTCAACCTAGGCTTTAAACTAGATCACACAATGTGAGAAAGGTGGCCTGTACCTCGGCCTTCAACAGAAACTTTTCAGTGGGGGAGACCAGGAATTGGGGTCTTTGATGCTTGTCTTTCACCTTTGTTAGATGGTACTGTACCAAAATTTAGATTTACCTTGTGTGGCTTTGGGGATTCCTCTCTCAGGTGAGTCAGATTTCACTAATCATTTGAATCACCACTGAAAGTATTTATTTTTGCTTTTAGGTTTAGTCTCCATGTGGATATGCTTTTATCTCACAGAACAGACCACAGAGGAGAGAAATGTAGGTTTTCAACATTGAAAAGCCTTTTCTCTTCGATCCAGTATCTCCTTAGGACTTTTTCCAAATTTTCTCAAACCACCCTCCCTTCCCTTCCTTTTTTCTTTTTTTTTTTTTTTTCTTTTACTTATCATAACTATCTTTAGATTGATGTCCACAACCTGTGAATTGTGAACTTTAATAAGCTGGAAGTGAGCAGGTCCAGGACATAATTTTGGCAGATGATGCTGATTAGCCGAGGGTGAGCCCGAAACGAGCGAACCACTGCAATAACCATTGAGTAGTTAGTGAAGGGTAAGTGAAGGCTAGCACTCCTTCACCAGAAATGTTGAGGGTTGCAAGGTCCTTACCCTAATATTCCTAAAGAATTTATCTCATGTTCACAGGACACTGCCTTAGGGAGAAACGTTTTTTTCAGTAACTTACCTTTCTTGACACTCACAAACTCTTTTCTTTGATTTATTACCATGAGGACTGAACTCAAATTAAGTATAATTAAGTATTAAGAATACATTTTAGTGAGTCTCTTAATAGTTGGTTGGGGACTAATTAGGTTTCATAAGGAGCATCATTTTCTGGAAGTGATATCAGAATGTCATCAAAATTTTAATGAAATGAGCTCTCTAAGTGATTTTTTACATTTTAACCTTTACATAATAATGACTAATTACTCACAAAAAGAAGCCAATATTTTGCAGTATTATAAGTTCCAGTTATTTCTCTCATTTAGGTTTCACTGATGAACGAAAGGGTCTGTGGAGAGAAACATGTATGAATCTACGCTCCCAGTTAACGGATCCTTACCTTCGTGCTATGTTTGCATTTCTCACTGATGATGCAGACTCCTTCGATCCTGTACTGGTGAGAATATATAACCAGTCAAAAGTTTAAATGTTTTATCTGTTAATATTCAGTGTGCTATATTCTTTATGAATTAGGGTGCCCATTGTGTAATGTAATACTGCACAGTCATAGTATAGATCACAGTGTTTCATGCTTTTCATATAGATACACTCCATTTATCAAATCTTTTAATATCCATTTATGATGTATTTTTATTGTCCTCTTTTGTCTTTTTCTCCTGTTTCATCATACTGAGGCCATGGCTAATGCAGAGAGCATACATAGATTTAAGCTGTTGTATGATAGCAAAGAATGCTCAAGAAATTGGATCCTATGAGTTTAAAACTCACTCCCCATACTTTACAAATAAGTAATTATACTGTCCTCTATAAAGCAACTCCTTCAAGTCCACATCTTTCCGAGATTTATTAACAGGTCATCTGAACCGCATCCTAAAATTCATTCCTCTTGTTTAAAGATCCACATCATGTGTCTTTTCTTATCTGTCCAAGCTTTGAATTCAGAGTGACTTTTGCAAGCTTATTAATATTTGTTTGCACAACTGTCTTCAAGATCGTAGATACTTATGCTGATTTCTTATTTTAGGAACTAGCAATTTACATGCCTCTTTGGATTGTTTATGACATTTGATTCTTATTCTTCTGTCTTTATAACATCCTTCCTACTTCCAAGCAAGGCCTCCCTGTCTTTTCCACAGAAAAGCTGTCTGAAAACTATCCAGGATATCATCCATTAGACTTTCTTACTTTTGGATAGATCCTCTAAGTATGATGTTTTACTCACAGTTTTCTTTAATACTATATTTTTTATGACAATTTTATATACATTCTTTTAGAAAAACTTTTATTAACCAGAGTGAATGATCTGATGAATAACTGAGTGTTGAAATACAGAGATTTCAATAAAAATGTGTAATAAGTTAGGAAAATTTGAATTGATGCTGCAAAGTCAGCTTGTAGAATTATGCAAAATTCTCATTAATTACTTGTAATTGTAGACCAAAGGTACAAGTCAGGCCACAACAGTGTAAAATTCCCCAGGAGTAGAAAACCCCAACATCTTTTCAAAAACTTAAGGGATTAGCTAAGTTAAATCATCAATTTTGGTAAATTTATGGTTTACTCTAACTATATATTATCATCATTTGTTTATCCCTAGGACAGGGTAGAAAGAATACTACTGCACCCACTTTTCTCCTTTGTGTCATAGAAAGTGACTAATGGGCAGGACCAGGAAGCTGGACTCTCTCTCTCTCTCTCTCTCTCTCTCTCTCTCTCACACACACACACACACACACAAGAGAGAGAGAGGAAAAGGAGTCGAGGCTGGGTTGTCTAAATATGCATGGTTGTAACCAGGATGAAAAGTAGGCGCAAATATGTACTGTGTATGATGAGAGAAAACTGAAGATTAAAGGATAAGGAGGTGGAGTAGCTCAGGAGTATCCAAGGGACAAACTCTGAGTATAGTGACAGGAGAAGAACAAAGGAGGAGTTTGTGCTTTGAATGGAGAATGAGCTGTGGAACTGTATTATGAACTGAGTTAGAGTGCAAGGAGTCAAGTTCAAGGCTGAGGTGGGTTAAAATGAAAGAAGAATATGAAAGGTAGGTGATTATTAATGCTTATGCACCAAAGGACGAGAGGAGTGAAGAAGAAAGGAATGCACTTTGCAAGGAGTAGAGTGCGAGCTTTGGCAGTTTTGATGAAAAGGGTTAAATCATAGAACAAGGGGATAAAACTGCAAGTTTAGAGAATGTGGAAATTGAAGATACAGCAGGGGGGCATGGGGTCCCTGGTGTAAATGAAATTAAAGTGAGGAAAACCTTTTAAGTTGTGTGCAGAAAGAGGACTGATGATAGAATGTGGTTTAAGAAAATGTGCATGCATAAGTATGCATGGGTGAGTGAGTTTGGATGGTAATAGGCGTTATTAGATTATTTGCTAATTGATGGATGAGCAAAGGAGAGGTTGTTGGATGCGAACATGCTGGGGAAGCAGCAAGTGAAGTGTCTGATAACTTCATGGTCAAAGTGAGAGTGAAAGTTGAGAGTGGGTTTTTTTAAAAAAAAGGAAATGACAGAAAAGTGAAAGAAATGTTGAAAGTTAGACTTTTGTATGTGAATGCTCTGAGAGGGGTGGTGGTAGGACAGATGAGAAGAGGATGCTAAAAGTAAGTAAGCTTGGAAAAGAGGCTTGTGTGAAGAGATTGAGTTTAGATTGATAAGATATGAGAGTAAATGAAGCTAGGGGAGTGGCTAAGGAATGGGAGGTATTTAGAGAATCATGGCTGACATGTGTGAAAAAAGTGTGTTGCATACAAAAGGTGGGAGGTGGGTACATGAGAAAGGGTAGTGAGTGGTGAGTTGTTCAAGTCAAAGGTCCTAGTTAAAGATAAAAAGAGAGGTGTATAGGCATTACTTGCAGGGAAGGAGTGCAAGTAATAGGGAGATTTACAAGAGAGAGTGGCAGAGGAAGGTGCAGAGGCTGAAAAAGAGAGCAATTGAAAGTTGGGGTGAGCAACTACTAGCAGATTTCAGGGAGAGTAAGAAAATTTTTTTGTAGGTTTATAAGATATTGTGAGAAAAGCAAGAGAACCAATTGGAATATTGTTGAAGGGGGAACATGGGGAAGTGATAGCAGGCAGAGATGAGGTGAAAGGGATGTGGAATAAGTACTTTGAAGGACTGTTGGATGTGTTTGATGATAGGATGGCAGATTTTGGATGTTTGGATTGGAGAGGTATGTAAAGTGGGAGTGTCTTGGCAAATGGTTTGGTGAAAAGAGGAGAGGTGATGAAAGTCTTGCAAAATATGAAATTTGGAATGGCAGTTGGAATGTATGATACTGTAGCAGAATTTCCTAAGAAAGATTTCCTGACCAAACACTTCCACTGTCGAATTCTGTAGAATGGACCATACCCAAAAGAGCTTACAATCAGTTTACCATGCTCTGTATAGATGTGAATTAGACTCTTATTCAACAACCATTGTCATTCATTTCACTGGTAAATCAGACAATATTTAATGATACTGAGAATTTTGGTGATGAATGCTTAAGATGGGTGATGTTGGAGTGGAATGGGGGTGAGTGAATGGTTTGTTAAGCTTTCCAGAGTAAACGTATCCACCTCAGTGTGTGATGTATGTGTTTATTAATGTATTTGGTCATTATGATACATATTATTAGGTAGAAACATTGTGTAGAAGTAGTATGTAGGAGCAATAGACTGAGGGAGCTCCAGCTGGAACAGGTGTCAGAGATGTGGTTAGATAGAAATTAGATAGAAGTAGTCATTAGGAACATTAGGTAGGAGCCTCTGCAAACACTGCACTAGACTTGCCCTCTGCTAGTGGCCTATTAAGGGTGAGGTGCTAAAGGCTAAGAAGCAGCACTGGATTTCATTAGTTAAGGAGACTCTGTTGCCATGGCCACCCCTTTGAGGGAGTTCCAATTGGGACAAGCATCAGAGATATAGATAGATAGCTTATTTAGAATTTTTATTGTATGTATGGATCATGGTGAGATGCCTGAGGATTAGCAGAATGCCTGTATAGTGCCATTGTATAAAGGCAAAGGGAAGAAAAGGAATGTTCACATTGCAGAGGTATAAGTTTACCGGAGTTCACTAGTTATGGAGACTCAATTGCCATGGCCACCACCTTGAGGGAGTCCCAGTTGGGAACAGTCGTCAGAGATATAGATATAGTGTACATGGTAAGCTGTATAGGAGATAGTAATTAAGAGGGTTTACAGAGAGCATCAGACTTGGGAGGAGCAATGCATTTCCAGGAGTGATAGAGGATGTGTGGATCGGGTATTTTTTTTTCTAGGTAAATATGTAAGAAATACTTCAAAGAAATAGGACTTGTATATGGCATATTTGGATTGGGAGAAAGCATATGATAGAGTTAATGTAGACTCTGTGAAAGGTGCTACAAATAGATGGTGGAGGAAAACTATCAGCATTAGTGAGGAGTTTTTATCAAGAGAGTAAGGCATGGTTGTGAGTTGGTAGAGAGGAGGGTAAATGGTTCCGAATGAAATTTAGTTTGTGGTAGGGGTATCTTATGTCACCATGGCTTTTTAATCTGTTTATGGATGAGGAAGGAAAATGTAAGGGTTTATGGGATAGTTTTTCAGGGTTACATGTTCTTAGGAGGTGAGTCAATTACTTTTGGCTGATGACATGCTGCTGGTGGCAGATTCAAGTAAGAAATTGCTGAAGTTGGTTTCTGATTTTGGGAGGGTGTGTGAAAGGCAAAAATAGAAAATAGACAGGAATAAAAGTAATGTTATTAGGTAAAGGACTACAAAGAGACAGGTTAGTTGGGGTATGAGTTTGGATGAGAAAAACTTAAAGGAAGTGAAATTGTTTAGATACCTGGGAGTGGATATGGCAGCAAATGAAACCATTGGAGCTAAAGTGAGTCATAGGGTAAGTGAGGGTGGTGCAGGTCCTTGTCCTATTGAGGAATGCTGGAAAGAGAGATCACTATTTGTAAGGGTAAAAATGGGTGTGTTTGAAGGTATAGTAGTCCCAACTGTGTTGTATAGATTTGAGGCTTGGACTCTAGATAAGAATGTTTGGTAAAGGGTGAATCTCTTGGAAGTGGAATCTTTATGGACAAATGTGTGAGGAGGATTGATCGAGTAAGAAATGATAGGGTAAGAGAGAGGTGTAATAATAAGAAGAAACCCCACATAATCAACACACAGTCTGCTTCCTAAGAGCTAGTGGTGTTGTATAGGTGCCTTGATTAGTTTTCCTTTGAGTAGCTAGTTCATATCTATAGAGGTTTTATATGGCCTTGTGTAGAATACTTTGACTGGGGGCATATTTTGTATTTCTTTCACCTGAGATGACCTCTGACTGGGGCACATTTTACCTTTACCATTTGTTACTTCCATTTGTTATTGTTATTTTCAAATGTAGTTTAGTATTAGACATGCTGTATTGTTTTATTACTTGATACTTGTTGGTTATTTGTTTCTGTCAGTTATTATTAATTGGTATGACTGTCTTTTGCATAGGGAGAAACTGAAATGGCAATTCAAGATCGAGTGGCATTTGCATGCACATATCTGAGTGATGTGCGTTTAATGGAATACCTAGAGAAGCTGAATGCACGGCTCACAGAGGAGGGGAACTTAGATGGAATCTTACTTACAGGTAAATACATATAATATGCACCAATTTGATAAAGTATTGTTATGAAAACACACACACACACACACACACACACACACACACACACACACACACACAGAGAGAGAGAGAGAGAGGAATAAAGGGGACACTCCTCCACTGACTTGATTATCTAAATGGAAGAAAGCAAAGGATACATGACCGAGGGGCCCTCTCCAAAGGAGTCGAGATAACCAGTAGAGTGCCACAGGGTTTTGTTCTGGGAACATTACTCTTCTTGATTTCAGTAAATGACTTGCCTGAATGTATGGACTCCTACCTTGATATGTTTACAAATGATGCAGAGGTCATGAGAGAAGTGAAAAGTGAGGGGGGGCTTAAAGGTACCTAACCAGACTACAAAATTGGTCAGATACATGGTTAATGAAATTCGTCTTGAGCAAAAGTAAAGTAATGGAGATAGGACAGAATGAAATTTTTTTGAAGTTGTGCTTCATTTTATGAAAAACAGCCTTGCAGTGATTCCAAGCATATGGGGAAAAAGACTTAGAGGATGGGATTTAGGACTCCATCCCAGCTAAGATAATCTCTGCTATGCTTGCAGCACAACATGATACATCCCAACCAGAGAAGCAATACACACCTCAGTGAAACTCAGTAAAGAAACTGTGCAAAGATGACTGTTGAGTTCTCTTAAAGTGCCAAAGTTGGGATTTCAAGAGGAGATACTAGGTGGGTGTGTACAATTAAAAGTAATAGGAATTAGATTGTATTCAGAAGACCTAAAGAGGGCAGAAATGGTGCATGACTTATTGTGTGTGTGTGTGTGTATGGGGGTGGTCATTGGTATGAAATAGGTCAGATGTGTTGGAAGAGTTGGTCTTGATAGTTAGGAACTCAGGTAGTGTGTTTGATTATTTGTTCCAGATCATTAAGGAAGGAATAAGAAAAGGCCTCAGCCCAACTAGTATTGTCTTGGTTAAAACCTAACCAATCCTTGTGGTATACTTTGCAATCCCCTGCATAGAGGATCTCATTGCATGTGATAAGAGTGGATTTTCATGGCAAGAAGTTAAATAGTTGAAGAGATTTACAGAGTTGGTGAAATCAGGGGGAAGTAAGTGAAACTTAGAAGCAAGAGAATGGAACACAGTTAGATTTTAAGCCAGATGGCATTAAAAGTAGGAATTGCAAGATCCACAAGATGAGCAATAGGTGTTTTTGTACTACAGTAGGTACAGGCTCAACTTTTGAAGTGGAAATGATAATTATTATGGTTGGAGGTATGTTAGCATAAAGGAGAAGCAGCCTTGGACTGTTGTGTTTCAAAAGAAGAAAAAGATCAGGGATAGATAAATAGGTGATAATATACAGAGGGAAGGTTACATTTAAGGCTGCAAATGGAGAAATTGATAGAGAAAGTGAAGCTTGGAGCTCTGACTATGGAAGTGGGGTGAATCCCAGTCACATGATAGCAGCCAGGTGGGACCTGTAATCCATCCAGCCCCCTTTATCCTTCAGCGCTACTCTGAATTGGCACCATAAAGATATCAGTTAGCTGTGTTGCCTTAGATTTTTGGTGAAAAAGTTAGAAAAAGATATGGAAGAGACTAAAGAGCTACATGAGTTATGTATTGTCAGATGTTGTATATGAAAAAAGAGGATGTGAGATTTGGATTGAATACCATCACCCCCACATGTAGATGAGGCAAAGGTAAAAAGTCTCCATTCTGGGCCTGAAAAGGGGTATGTAACAAACGCCACAATGCTGGCTCATTATGCCACCACCAATGTTCCTCCTGAAACCCAAGTGATAGTACCACTCTGTTCAGTGGTTGCCTGCCACCCACTATTACTACTCCAAGAATGCCAGCAAACTGCAAGCTGTTTATAAAGATTTTGGAGTCACCAATTTTCCCAGGTTTATTTTTTATAAGTAGATAAAATGTATGTCTGTGTATTTTAGGGAGGCTGAAGGGACCCTTGAATGACATATATCTTGGATTTAGAGATGATGGTACTAATTAAAAGGAGTTGGAAGTGTTGTCAGCTTCATTAAACTCAAACTTTAAAATACAGTGTTTGTTTACTTAAAGGGTATTCAGGCAATAAACAGGGTGAGTAGCTGACATGAGGTGAGTAAGCAAATGTATTCAAGAATTACTATAAAGAAGGATGTTACCAGAGTCTGCCTGTTTGAGATTACATCACAAATGAGAAGTCACCTTTGGGGAGGCTGCATCATTGTCAGTTGACTTGCTTAGCACTTAGTTCTCTGCAACAGCACCTGACCCCTCTCGCACAAAGCACTCCAGAACTAAACACCAACCCCTAAGTAGAAATGAAGAGCATACATGTACCTTGCACTTTAGCACCTCTACTCACAGATCCACCACCCCAGACCACTATAACACTAGCAAAACACATGTATGCAGAAATAACTCAACTAGCACTATACAGCTGCCCTCCCAACTTAGTCTTAAACACCACCATGCCAGACATACACTCGTCAAAAGCCATACACCCTAGACAGACATGACTTGCACTTTCTTGTATGCTCTCTGGACATCACTCATCCTTACTACAGTACAAACACTGTTTCACTATATCCAAAGACCCTTCATTCCTATGATGCAAGTACCACAAAGAAAACACCAAACGCTTACTACATAATTGCCCTGCGTTCCAACACAGATTCACACACAGCACCACAAGTACTTTATGAACACTCTGGTCCCACCCTGGGCACTGTGGAAGCCTTGCAAAGATAAAAGGTACTGGTGGGGCAGGAAGTATGTTTGTAAGTATTGGCCTTTCCTAGTTCCTGCATGATAATGCTCTCTTCTAGGAATGATTGTTGATTTCCTTCAGGCTCATAATAACTGAAAATCTATCAATCAGTTTTCAATAAAATGGTCCCTGCTACTGATTTGCTTGTTAGCTTTTTTTCTCTTGCTTTTTTGTTTTCGTAATGAATTTCACTCGAAGGTTTTAACTATGCTGCTCATGCTATTTGTTATCTTTCTAGCCAGAAGCTGAGATACCTTGCTTTCATTATTGAATGAGCTGTGGATAGTAAAAATAGTCTAAACTTAGACTTTCTGAATAGCAGCTGCTTCACATGGCAGTATCAACAAAAGTCCTCGTAAAGAGCTGCCCCAATATTTCTCCCTTTCTTCATCTCATTATGGCTTAGCTGATAGTACTTTGAAGAATTTCTGCATCACTGGGCCCCACTAATGAAAGCTGTGTCTCCTGACTTGTACAGAAGGCTTGTAAAAGCTGTAGACCATCTCTTTATCTCTGCTGCCCTGGTGCTGCATCATGTTAAATTATCTATTTGCACATTACAAGGAGAGAGTTTTACACTTATGGGATTCCATCTTGTGTACTTTCTGTACCATCCAGAATACTTTTAAATCTTTGTAAACTGACAGCATTCACAGACTTCTTGCTCAGACTGTTCCAACCATCCACTGCCCATTCACCAAACCAATAATTTTCTTAGTCTTTTTAACCATCATCTTTCTCAACCTCTGATCATGGTCTATGGTAACTCTGGCACTGCACCTCATGAAGACCTGTATAATGTCAACATCATCCAACTGATCTAGGAACTTGGATGCTATTATCATGTCACCCCTCTCCCTTCTTCCCTGTAAGATGGACAACTTTGTCGCTTTCAACATTTCACTGCAGCTAAGCTCTCTTCTCTCTGGTACCAACTTGGTTGCTGTTTTCTGGACCTTTAATCATATAGTTGTTTTTTTATCGGTGTGATGACCATACCTGAAGAGCATAGTCCAGTTTTGCTCTAATGTATGTGGTTAGCTTACCAGACTACTACTGCTGCTGCCGCCGCCGCCGCCGCCCTATTTGAAATATAGAGAGAACTGAGAAAGGGGGAAAAACAGACAGGGAAAGAGATC
>JAYMFT010111201.1:0-13505 GCA_038088735.1 Panulirus argus | reverse complement strand
GAAATCGTTCTCTCTCTCTCTCTCTCTCTCTCTCTCTCTCTCTCTCTCTCTCTCTCTCTCTCTCAGAGAACAGCCCCAAGTCCACCACAATTCTTGCACGCCTTCCCAGTTTGGCTGTTAAGTGAGATGGGGGTCACAATAGGGACTTCACTCTAGTACAGCTTTTACAGTTCAGTAAAATAATATGAAGCTGAAGGATCGTAGAGAAAACAAAGTCAGATACAGTGGTTGAGTTTTCATACGTTGGATTTTTTTTCATAGATACGTGTGTGTGTGTGTGAAGATCTGTTTGCTGTGAATCGATGTGTGTGTTGGAAAATCCGTTTCCCGTTCATCGATCTGTATACGCCTTTGTGTCCGTATGTGTGTATGTGAATCTCTTACTTGTACGTATTTGTGTGTCTTTTCCTTTTTCTTCTTCTTCTACCTGGCATTCCACCCTTACACCCGCCGGCTCCAGACTGTGTACACCGCCATCAACCTGAATGAAGTTTTCCAACTCAGCCGAGACGCCGACACATACACCCTTAATCCCTCCTTCCCTTGTGGCGGCTAGAGGCTTCCCCCGGTGACGGAGGGTCGCCAGGCATGCATGACTGTCGCCCAGCACGCCACGGCGACAATTCTGGGCTTTCGCAGTCGCTGAACCTCCCCCGCTGAACACGACCATGTCTCGGGGTCGTTGGTTCGCTTCGCGTTTCACTTACTGTCAACAAGGTGACAGCGTCCCTTGCGTTTTCTTATTGCGGTGCTGGGGAACTAATCTTCCACTACCAGCCTTACTGAGGCATTGGAGGTTCAGAGGCTGGGGCTGAAAGGGTGGGCTAATGAGGAAGGTGTAGACAGCAGGTCAGGTGGAGGTTATGTGTTAGTCCTGTGACCGACATTAATTCTTGTTTTACGGATGTATAAGTGTTTCCTTTTTCTACAACATTTAACAGGTGTGAACATTATAAGAGCAGTCATATATATATATATATATATATATATATATATATATATATATATATATATATATATATATATATTGGACGAAATATTTTTTGCTACAAAATCATCAATTATGTACGGTACAGGAACTGAGTATTCAGCAGTGTATATTTTCCAAGCGAACGTTCGTGGAATCCAGCGAGTTTTGTGGTTTAGAAAGTATTGTGTGGACACATTTTTCGGGCGTTTTTATCATGGCCTGACGGTACAGTGACGTGAGTGACGAGATGAAAAAGTGAGAGTCTGCAGGTGTGGAGGAGTGTCTTGCATGAAGGGGAGTATTTTGCGTTCTATTGAATATGAACTCACCGATGTGATCATATGACTAAAAATATGACATTGAATTAATGAAAAGACAGATGACTTAAATGAATGTATGTGTCCCAGGTTCCCTTTCTTAAGAGTATCTTGAAGTTATTTCAGGACCCTATCTTCCAGGAGTTCCTGCACCTCCTAAGCATGATAAGCACTAATGAGTTTATTTATGGCTTTTTGTAACTTCCGAATACATGTTCGTTGTTCTTGAGGAATTCATAAAAGTGGATCCCAAAATGCCCTTGTCACTATATTTTAATAACAGTGAGCTTTCGCCCTTCTTAGTTGATGAACGTGTAATGCAAGACATTAAGAAGAAATATAATCTACAGCAACCCAAGTGATAGTCTTGTTATCTACTACAATAGTCCCAGAGTAAAGTGATTACATAATGGAAAATAATGTGACTCAAGACAAAAGCCCCTTGAAGGGCGCAGAAGCTTCCTGCACCTTCAAGGCTACACTGGTCTGAGGTAGTAAGAACAGAATGGACTCCTTTGAAGCGAGCAGCACTTTGACTCTCGAGAGTAAAGAATGCGTTTCCTTAACTGTTCAATATATCGACACACAGAGGCAGTTAATCTGTTGCTGGAAGTGATAGATCACCTTTTCCCTTGAGGTGTTCGTTCTGTTGCGAGTTTAGGTATCTACCAAGGCTCCTGCCGAAGAGCTTTTGAATCACATCAGAAAGACTTACATCACTATACTGAGCTGTCTCTTAACCCTGATTTGTTCATAATACTCATTTTGTGTTTTAGGTAATACATTCCCTCTGCGATGCTGATGAGCGATCCACTGCCGCCAACAATTGTAGATTTACGAAGCGAATTCTTTGGAAGGTATTTTTACGTTGCCTCTGCAATTGTCAGCTTGCACTGGTGCAGGTATGTTGATGACGTTTTGTTCGCGGTCTGTGAACAAAGATCCGTGACCATTTTTTTTAAACTGCTGAATGACATGGCACAATGGCGTAGGTTGCAAAATAGAACAGGAGATGAATACTGTAGCTCGTTGCCTATCTGTAATGCGGTCATTATGAGAGGAGAGAATGGATGGCTCTCTGCCCTAAACTTTTACGGGAATTCTCAAGTCGATTCTTGCGTACGAAATTCTTCCAGCCACTCTGGACATGCGTCTGAGAAGTGTAAAGATAAGGAATCCGTTCTCTTTAAGGCGGGAAATATTAGTCATGCATGATACTGCAATGATGTTTTTGTGTCTCTTATTTGGTAAGTGACGCATGTCTAATTAAGGAAGCCTGTGACATATCCCACGCGAAATGCTATTTTCTGTTGAGATCATTCAAGCTTTTCTGTGCCACTATCAATCCGCCGATAAGAAAAAAGAAGAAACAATGTCCTTCGCTAAATAGGTGGTGTCGGATCCATCCAGAAGTCGCAATAATAATAAAGTTCAAGTTGCCAAAACTGAAAGCGCTTTACTGATGTACGTGTGATACTGTGAACAGATTGTCACGCGTCAAAAAGTAATTTACTCTTGTTTATCGTTAAAGGAAAAAGAAGTCCAGCCTGTTGCACCAGCTTTATCATGTCAGCAATTCTTGGAATCGTACATGAAAAAAGAAAGTTTGAGACGTGTTGGACTACTCCACAATAGGTGGCCTAAAGGCCAAAGTAGCATTTAAAAGATGTTATCAGCGTTACGTTATCTGCCAAATGGAAATCCTTAAGGATTTGCTGCAGTAAGATTAAACGACGTCACCCACTATTTTCTAGGAGCAGGAAATGTTTGTGTAAAAATATACTGAATATGTTGTTCTTCACTGCTTGTGTTCTGTTCTTGATAATGAAAACATCTTGATGGACGAAAGCTTAGATCTGCTATTCGCCTTTCCTTAATGTATTGCAAAATTACACACACACACACACACACACACACACACACACACACACACACACACACAATGATGTAGCGTTTCGCGTTACAGGGACGTAACCTCTTCAGATTTTTCTCTCGTATAGCTTTTAAAACATTCTGTCCACATGTTATGGCCTCTGGCTCCTTTATTTTTGCATTTTCAGAAGAGCGGTTCTGCATTGACGTCAAGATGGCTTAAAGACTCGAGTCTTATCTTACCTATTCTCTTCCATGGTGAATATGTTAAGGGCTTCTAAACACTTACAATAAATCAGCTTTCTTAATTCTCGTATTATCTTTGTCGCCCTCTCTGAACCTTTTCTATTAGTTCTGTGTGCTTTTTAAAATGCAACGACTAAACTTGATGCGATTATATTCTACTTCTAGCCTTATCTCTGTTGTGAACAGTTTGCTGAAAATTTCCTTATCCATGTGTCCGTGTTCCTGCATGAGATTCAGATATTTGCCAGCAAACACTTTGCTTCCTTTACAATACTCCTTATCTGGCGACGGGTTGGGTACAGTGTCGAATCCCAAGCTCATGCTTATCCTTATATGACCCTCTTTTTAAATATGATTCTGTGTCTTTGTCTTGATTTTTCTCAAAAGGCTCTGACTTTACCCAAATGCTTATTATCTGTTGCCTTCCAACTCTTACCAGACTAATCTGTGAGTGTCTGATATCTTCCAATATAACAAACAGCCTCGAAGGGAGCCAGTGGTCTGTTAGTGTTAGAATTCCTCCGTATTTGTAATCCTCTGTATACTTGTTTACTGAAAACTAGAGAGTTTTGGGTATTCATCCATAATTCATTTTCATTAATATTCGTATTTTTTGCCCTTAGCTAAAGACCAGAAAGACCTATCCGTGGATGACGAGGACAGGTTATCGCTCTTCCTTTGAATATAGGAATGCTTCGCCTCTCGAATAACTCGCTTGCATCTATTACGGGCAGTGATACAAGCTGAATGGGAGCCACTCAACAAAACTAGTTACTGTGTCGCATTCTGCCCACAGTATGTACTCATAATAGCATATACGCAATCACGCACGCAGTGCCTATAGCGCACAGCGGTTACCATTGCAGAAAATCAATCTTCACTACTCAAGAAATCACACTAACGTGTACGATGTCAATACAAGGTACAACAAAATGCATGCAATCACTGCAATGAACTGGAAATCACTACAACATACATAAAGTCAACAGAGGAAACATGGTCACCGCAATACAGAGCTAATCCACACGACACACAGAAAGCGACTACAATATACATGAAATCCTAACACTCAGGAGGTCACTCTGGCACACAGGTTATCGCAACACAAATTCAGTCTCTCACTCAGCACAACTAACAGGTACAAACAACAACACAAGTGTCTACAACAAAAGGACAGTCACCTCACCACAGCATTTAGTCGAGAAATCACCCAGGGACCAAAAACTAATCAGTTTAATGATAGTTAACAAAAATACCGGAAGGTCTTTGAAATACAGTTTGTCACCATCATGTGTGTGTGTGTGTGTGTGTGTGTGTGTGTTGGGGGGAAGGTCACCATACGACAAGGAAAGTCACTATATGACGCATGCCTCGCAACACATGGTCACCATAACTCACAGGCACTCACCACACGATACGGTCATGACAATACCCAGTTCGTCACAGCAACACAAAGGTGGTCACGACAACAGAGACAGTTACGGTAACACACAGATCATCACGACAACACAGTCACAACACATACGCATTAACAGTGACGCACTACAGTCATGAGGATGCAGAGATAGGCAAGACTACATGAGGAAACTATAACATATATGGAGTTGCAGCTCATAATTACAAAACAAATGAAGTCAGTCTTGATAACGCATACAATCACAGTTACACACAGCCACAGCAAAATACAACCAAAGCTCGAAAGAACCACGAAACATATTCACCTCAACAGCGTGAAAGTTTTCACCATAAATGAGAGCAACTACAACACACAACTAACATTGTGTGCCGTCACCACAAACACACCCAGTTACCAGAACAAGGAGACAATCCCTGAGACATCAGTAATTTCCAGAACTCGCAAACCGGTAACTACAGAACACAGTCTCCACGAAACCTGGACATTCCCCGCTACAAACTATCGATCACGACAACACACTGACAATCGCCATAACTCAGTCCCCGAAGCAGATAGTCATTACAGCACAGACCATCACGACAATTCAAAGGCAGTCACGGAAACACACATGCAGTCAATACGGCACGGGAGAAGCTACAGCAACACGCAATCCTGACAACACACATAAGCAGTCACGACAACACACAGGCAATCACGGCTACACACATGCACTGCCGACAACACACAGGCAATCATGACAACGCACAGGCAGTCACGACAACACACAGGTAGTCACAGCAACACACAGGCACTCACGACAACACAGAGACAATTACGACGACACACACGCAGTCACGACAAGACACAGGCACTCATGACAACACACAAGCAGTCACGACAACACAGAGGCAGTCACAATAACACACAGACACTCACGACAACACACAGGCAGTCATGACAACACACAGGCAGTCATGACAACACACAGGCAGTCATGACAACACACAGGCACTCACAACACAGGCAATCATGACAACAAACCAAGGCAGCCGTGACAACGCGCAGGCAGTCGTGACAACGCACAAACAGTCAAAACAGGACAGAGTCAGAAACGACATTAAGAATAGTCACATGAAAAAGCACATGCAGTACCTGCAATACAGTAGGAGTTACACAGGCACTCACAGCAACACACAGGCAGTTAGGACAACATAAAGGTACTCACGACAACATACATACAGTTATACCAACA
This sequence comes from Panulirus argus, assembly GCA_038088735.1. Taxonomy (NCBI): domain Eukaryota; kingdom Metazoa; phylum Arthropoda; class Malacostraca; order Decapoda; family Palinuridae; genus Panulirus; species Panulirus argus. Next base: position 7,452 of record JAYMFT010111201.1, on the reverse strand, counting down.
TACATGTATGTAGTTACTGCGACACACGAGAAGTTACTATAAAAATCACTTCAGCACACACACACACACACACACACACACACTCACATACACAATCATGACAACACAGATATTATCATGACAACGTGAAGTGTCCACAACATACAAACTGTTGCGACAACAGAGACAGTCACATCCATGCAAAAGTTATAATAACAGTTACAACACAGAACCAGTTATAACAACACAAAGGCAGGAATAGCAACACAAAGTCGAAACAACAAACAGTCAAACGACACGAATGCAGTCGCAACACAATCCGGAGAGGGCAATCACCACAACACACAGGCAGTCACCACATCACTCAACACAAGATACAGCCACCACAGCACACACACACACACACAGGCAATCAATATAACGAATGAGCAGAAAGCATAGTATATCAACGGTTGCCAAAACACGCTGATAAAACAATGCCAGAAACACACATCCAGTGACCATAACCTATATAACTCACCGGGCAATCGTTCAGGACGAAAAAATATTAAAAAAGACGGGGGAAAAAAATAGGCAACACAAGGTAAGCACCTGAAAATTAAGCACAGGAGAATCTACACTAAGCACAACACTTGATCCATTGACAACGCATTACTTCGGCTGAGCCCCAGGATTTGCACGGGTCTCACTTTTTTTTTTTTACTGTTTTCCTACATTTCCCTTCATTTCTACGCACCCATCAACCGCCCAACAAAACTCTCATCTTCAGCCTTCAACTCCTAGAACCCGTCCCTACACTCAAGGAAGAAAGAAATCATTCATGGTTTCATATACAGTAACCTGAAGGACTAGGAGTAGGACACCCGAGAGAAGTACAGTAACGTGATATTAAAACTGAACTACCCAGGAAACACACTTGCCGAAGAATACGTGGGCAGTAAAGTCACGACTGGCAACCATTGACGATAAGGCACAACCCAAGCTGCTTTTGGATATTTAAGGGGTTCTTTTGCACCATTCTAGGGATGACTGGTAGTAATGGTGGTGGGGGAAGGGAGGAGGAAGCCTACTAGTCTTTGTTCAACAAGGACTCCAAAAGGTTGACACGGAAAAATGTCTCGCGCGTAGTTAATCAAAACACCACGATACTCGAAGGCACTGAGAGGAGTTGTGTCATTTGCACAATTTAAACTCGTGAGCAAAATCAGACCGCAGTGTATATAGTGCAGAACTCAAACAGATACGAAGATACATACTAAAACAATACAGTTCTGGGAAAAGGATGCCACAAATGATTTGCAGCCTGGCAATATTGGGTACAAATGACTAAGTCCCAGTGCAACATGTCCAATATAAGAACATATATCATGGCAACTCTGAGCACATCATGGCAAACCTGGGTACACATGGCGACGAAGAGAGAAGCTTGTTAACAGCGTCGAGGAGAGGGCAGGCGAGACGACGGTTATTCAGTGACCTCGAGGTGAGCCAGTGATAAAAATTTCGGGCACGGATAGACATAACATTCCTCACGCAAAGGAAAAATCTCCACCTCACCTGCAGAACTGCCACTGAGGTTTCAGCTATCACTGACCTCGACACCTACTGACAATACAATGTCGCCCTACAGACGACGGCATTCAGGGAATATCTAAAGCAAAGTTACGCGTACTTAAAGCAAGATTAAAGGTATGGTTTGACAATGAAGAAAAATCGTGTGTATGTCTCGCTGCTGCAGGTGGAGAAGGAGAGTCAAGACAGGCTCATCCTTTAACCTATCCAAGCCATCATCCTGCCTCTCAACTCCAAGCTCTCACATCATTCAACTCACATCAACTTCTCTCCAACGCTCGAACCGCTGCCCCCCCCCCCCAGGACCTGACACAATCCTTTCTCCTCTCTATCCGACTCTTCCACTTCCTCATCTGCTTGATCGCCTCTGTCGCACACCCCCTCCACCCTCTTACTTCTTCCCTTTCCCTTTATTCTAACCATCTGATCCCGTTCACCTTTCTTTCCCCTCTCAATCGGCCCTTTCATCTTCCCTTCCATCAGTCCCTTTTCGTCACCTCCACATGATCCACTTCAACTTCCTTTCCAACCGAGTCTTCTTCACTGCAAAAGCAACATGTTCCCTTTTATCCTCCCGGCCACAAATGATCGTCTTTATCTTGCCTTTCACCTCGCTCTTTATCTTCCCCTACACCTGATTACGTTCTATACTTCTGATCTTTATTTCATTCTTCATCCGAACCTTTTCTATGTTTCCCTCAAGCCAATCCCCTTGATCTTTCCCCTTCACTTGTGCCTCTGCCCTTCAACCTACCTGATCCTACCAATATTCCTCTCTGTCTGATCCCCCCTCATGTTTCTCTATACCTGATCTCCTTGATCTCTCTCTCTCTCTCTCTCTGTCTCATCCCATTTATATCTCTCGACATCACATCCCGTTTGTCTTCTCCACTTAATTTCTGTCATCATCCCTTCCGCCTAACCCGACCTCAAGCATTGCGTTCAACCAAATGCCTACCAGTGCTCTTCTTCAACCACCTTTGAACAATACACTCCATCTCGCTCACTATTTTCCCTCTATCCAGTGCCCTTACATCATCTAATCTAGCATATGATTGCTCCTACCGTCCCAGACTATCGACATAACACCTCACGTCCACACAGCTATTCCGATTATCCATCACCACCCTCTACATCCGATCTTAAGACCTGCATTACACGTTTTTTTCTCACGTCTCAGTTCAGTACGCCACTTCCCACCGTTCCCACCTCATAGCTCCTCCATCAAGTGACTTCCCTCTCTCTTCAGCATATCCGTCCTGCAGTCCAAGTCTCCCTTTCCACATCGTCTCGATCGAGCATTCTGCCTCGTACATCCACACCGTCATCCAACATTCCCGGTCTCCCTTCCATACCTTCTATTCCCCGTCAAGTACTCCTACTTCCACTTCCTCTCCTTCATGTAGTATACTCTCCATCCACCTACACACCTAGCCTCACTCTCTCTTCCGTCCAGCACTATCTCTCCTTCCTGCATGAAGCAAGCATCTGTCGCCCGCCCCCCCTCTTCGCCTCCCTCGCTAACTACGCACACAACTCTAAATTAGCGTGTAGCACGGGATAAATGTGCGTTATTAATACAGAGAAACATAAATCAACAGTTTATTTTGCCGAGGCTGGTACTGCTTCATCACAGGTCCCCAAAATATATCAGATATTTGAACTAGGATTTCCCTTTGAACCAGTGAGGAGTTCAGAACAAATTTGTTGACGTTTTCTATAAGGGAATAGAGTGTTTTAATTAATTGCATGTTTACTCGCTACTATGTCCATTTTGTATATTATGCCCCTGGCAGCTGACGACATTTCGACTGATCATAGTACTTTCGTTACGACGAAAAGCGGATTGTTCTAAACACAAAGTTGTCATATATGCAAAGGATTGCATGTACCGGTTGCGTTATAAGAAGAAAAGAAAAAGGGAAAAAGCCGCATCTAAAGGCTAAGCATTTGAATCTGAAAGTCAAATATTGTCATAAACTTTGCCTTCCAGGAAAGTATTCACGTTCTCAAGACGAAATAAGTGCGCTTGTTTCTGTTCCAATGAATATTCAGGTAACATTACCATGGGTCTGTGTGCTTCCAAAAGAACTGGAATAAAGGAAAAAAAGAGCGATGAATACCAAATATATCAGGTATATATAAGGAGGGAATTTTCAGTGTTCTTACTTTCAGTTCTCTTGTGGTGTTCTTGTGCGATTGAAGAGGAAGTCTTGTTGACCCTTAGCCTAAGGAGCGGTGCGTGTTCCTTTAACGTAAGGCTAGAGTGTGCTGACCACAAGCAGGCTGAGGAATGGTGACTTCCTACTGGGTGACACTGGAGTCATATTGATCACGAACTGGATAAGGCACGGTGGCTCTCGTCTCCTCACATGAGCCTGTAATCGTTCTGACCACATAAACCTGCAGTTATATTGACTGCATGAGGCTGTGGTCGTATTGACCACAAGAGCCTGTAGTTGTACTGAGTACACAAGCATGTAATCGTACAACCAACGAGCCGGGTCAAGAATGGTGGCTCTTCCACTCGAGTTATATTGATCACTGACTAGGCGTCCACCATAAGAATCTGAGTCATGTATATAACGGACAAGACGTGCATTTATGGATATTCTTTCATCCTGAGTTTGGACTACATAAATCACGAATTAAGCAAAAAGTTGTGTGAATTTTTGGAACCCCTTTTAGTGGGTTTAGGGGAATGTTGATCAGAGAGCAAATGAAGACGTGCAGATGTCCACTTAAAATGCATCTGAAGTGTTGATGATCACGGACATGACGAGAAGTTCTGGATGTATCTCGCCTCGCGATCCCATTGATATATTTTCATGGGGCGAGTAATTTCTTACGGTATAATCTTTCAAGATGAATATAATTCCGTCTCCGTGGTTAAGCTGATAAGCATATCAGTTAAACAAAAACAATTCCTTGGGAAAAGCTAACTTAGTGGCATTAGGCTGTCATTATCCTTGCCTACCTTAGCTTAACTTAGATTACCCCATGTCGCTCTGCCAGTGCGATCGGCCAAGTTACGCCACTGACTCTGAGAAGATGACGTCTCAAGGCCGGGACAAGACCTTTTCCTACTGAAGAATCTCTCGAGCTAGAAAGACAAATCGGTGGATCTGTCACTCTCACCACCTGAAACCAATTAACGTTTTTGCCGTCGGCCACAGATGGGAGCAGTGGAATGAGACGTTAATTCATATGAATCTAGGGGAAAAAAAAGGGGGATGTTCTAAGAATATTGTAGAGAGCACTTAACGGTCTCATAACGTGCAGATGAGAAATCTTTGATGTGAGTGGGAAAAGGTAAATATGATCGCTATCGAGATGTTTGGCATTAAGTTTATCCTGCAGTGCTCACAGAGAAACCCTAAATAATACTTGGTAGTTCTAAAAAGAAAAATGGAAAATGATTTCGGGCGAAAAATAACCCACACTGTTCTGAACGACACATATACCTACTGGTGCATCGTTCTGAAGATTGGTTAAAAGTGAAAAACTGTATTGAAAGAAGATGATGTATATGCACAAGGCTTAACATAAGATGAACATTATGAAAAAGAACACACACACACACACACACACATACACACACATACACACACACACACACACACACACACACACACACACGTGTTCATCCTTCCCTCTGGGTTAGTCGATAAATGGGTACCTGGATTAAGATGTGTGTGTGTGTGTGTGTACACGGCGGATATATACAAAGTTTATTAACTTAAGAGACGGGGGCAACATGAGCTCTCTCCCCATAACACACAAATAGTAATCACACATACGCAAGAGATGGGGCCCCTAGAGTGTAAAACTCCCTCCCTGTAGATTAAAATCTGGAAATTCCCAAAAGGTTATTGTACACACACAAGAAAAAAGCTCTCAAGTTCCCATCCTTGACCCAGCTTACTGTCTTTTCTTACTGCCCTACATATACGTGTGGGTTGGTGGCAGTCAGACTACAAACACAGGCTGTCTCCATCTCACACATCTTACACTCGACAACATTTCACACGACTGTTACCTCTCTAATGTCAAAATCTCGTCATAGATAAGAAAGTTCGAAAGATGGGGCCCAAGAGTGCTGAACTCTCCCTATATTGTACAAATAGGTAATTGCAAATAAGAAATTACAAGTAAAGATGATAATCTAGTTCTACTTCATTTTTTAAGGAGTTTATGCTTCAGCATCAGCAATTCCATCTGAAGACAATTTACACGATATCCCAAAACCACTATATAATTCTAAATTCATTGTGATGTGCAACTTATAGAAACAATGCGAAAGTTATGTTGCTAGAAAAATTGAAAAACAACCAGAAAGTGTTTATGTGAAGAACATTCACACCCTCATAATAAGCTACAGTGTTTGCTGAAGGTCTGACCGTGAAACCAGAAAGTGAGTCTTTGTGAAGATCAACGTCCATAAGATATTTGGAACGTTTCCCGCTTTCAAAGCTTATTTCAAAGAAGGCACGGTCAATTGAATATCTTACTCATGGCCATCCCATATCGATCGCTGTATATATATATATATATATATATATATATATATATATATATATATATATATATAACCTGGAGCTAGTTTCTCATCAGAAAAAATATCAGAAGGAAGATAGAGCGTATTGCTACAACACATTTGCAAGGACTGAAAGCGAGAATCTATTCGATACTATAACATTTACCACTAAAGTCAGCAGGTTGGATTGAAGTTTAGTGCGCAGTCAACAACGCACATGGGTTGTCCGGACTCAATATCAGATCGTTTTTATCACCATATTTTCAGGGAGGTATTTGCCTGAGAGTTCCACTGGCCGGTGCCAGCCACCGGTCATCACGTACTTGTGAACCACCGACGTATGGATCTCCTCTAAGGCATAAACCTTGAAGAAATATGAGCTTCTCAATCAGTGGAACGAAATTCCAAGCAAGTAGGGTAAGGCAGCCTTTCAGATAACATAGTCTTGAGGGAAATAACAGACTGTACATTAATCGAACGTTCTTGTGGCACACTTTGGAACGCATCTGACGCATCTAAGAGGAGGTGTCAGTGAGGTATGACACTGAATGGTTACGATTGCCGAGAAACAGTTGGAGCAGAACAGTTTCTTTCATACTCAGACTTAAATCAGCTTACACCTCGGCCGAAAGCCTATCACAGTTATTTTTTTCCTCTATCTTTTAATAGAATTTTGACTCGGGGTATGACAACGATGAATGAAGTGTTGAGGGCAAGCGACTGCAGCAACACTACGAAGAGACTGAGATTGTGGACAGACAAACCTACAATGAAATGGGGAGAAAGGTAAAAAAAAATTCACGTAAGCATCTACATTATACTACGATTACGAGGTTACCTCATTCAAATGCAACGTATAAAGTATTCATACTCAAAAAATACTATATTTTCCTGAGAAAAGAGTTCCATAGCATTCACAGTCATTCTCTATCTTATACCTTTAAACTGATTTAAAAAAAAGGAGAATAATAAATCAACATGAGCCATTCAGTTACCTAATAGAACTTCTCTTCTCTTTTTTACGACTTCTGTACATTTTCTTCTGCATTACTAACCAAAAGGAATTTCCAGCCAGCTCTTGTAATAAGAAGACCCATTCAGAGACTGATTGTAAATGATTTTTTTTCATAGTTGTCCGCCGTTTCCTGCGTTAGTGAAGTAGCGACAGGAAAAGCCCCCTATCCAAAACCAGGCCATACTAATCTTTCCAAGTTTTCCCCGGCCGCTTCACATGCCCTAGTTCAGTCCACTGACAGCGAATCACTCCCTGTATACCACATCGGTCCAATTTACTCCATCCCGTATATATATATATATATATATATATATATATATATATATATATATATATATAAACTAAAAAC